>CALNHX010007180.1:0-77597 GCA_940337035.1 Agriotes lineatus
ATTTTAACATTTATAAAAAATCTGGTGTGATACACTCACACAACTTCCTTTTACAGTGATCTTATAATTAGTCAAAAATTTCATTTTTAATTTTTAACAATTTGTTAAAAATTTTCAAAAATTACAAATTCTACAAAAACGGTACAAAATCGAGTGTTAGTTGAAGAGACAAATTTTCTCTAGAATTTTAAGGTAAATTCAAAAATGTAATAATATACCGGGTGTTTTATTTAAAATAGGAGTTAATAAAAAAAAATAGAAAAAAAAACAAAAGAAACCCACTTTAGAAGTATTCAACTGGAAAATCATCTATCTCACATCAATACACATTAAAAATGTAAGAAAAATGTAAAGTTTAAAAAAAATCGTTAGAGCCGTTTTTGAAAAAATCGAAAAAAACTGAAAAATCACAAGAGTAAACACCTACTTCCGGTTATGCGATTTTCTTAAAAAGCTTGCTGTCTTATTTACATAGTACACAAAACTTATATATGAATTTTCAACGCCATACCTCTTTTCGTTTTTGAGATATTCTGTTCACAGACAGAGAGACACACAGACAGACACACACACAGACAGACACACAGACAGACAGACCAATAAAAAAAAATGTTTTTTGGGATCAGGGGACTCTAAAACGTGAAGATCCGTTGAAAACTCAATTTCGAATTTTTGGGGTGAATCCAATACTTCCTTTATAGTAAAAGGAAGTAATAACGGAACAGTAAGTATATAGTATATTAAATACCAAGGTTGGGAAGACTATCATTATAGCCCAAGCACCAAATGTGTACTCCAAGGGCATCGAGGGGTACAAGGTGCGCGGGCTATAACAGTCTTCTCTATCGCGGTGTATATACATACTACTTTGTACACCACTATACTCCATTTTTTAATGCCACATAGAAAATTATGCAATTCACAATTCTATTATTAAAGAATGCAATCAATGAAAGCATGTGAAAATATCTGTTATGAAGTTAGGTTATTTTATGTGACAGTTCGACTAATGACATAGACTTGTTTAATGTTAATTATAAAATTAGAAATCAAAACGAAGTTATATTTTCTGACTATTTCGACACTTATATTCCATTAGATATTTCTTATCTCACAAATTTATGGGCTACGAAAAGTAAATAACAAGTAGACACTGTCAAGCTGAACCTACGTTGGGATCCCTGATTCACAAAATTAATTTTAAAAATATTTTCTAGTTAACTGGTATAATTGAATAGTGGGTTGCATAACTACGACGCGTTTAGAGCCCGCAACAAGACAAGTAGGTAGTCGAGTAGCTCAGTGGTTAGGGGAGACTGTTGGTAGCCTTAAAGGAACGGTTCACTCACGATAGCTACAAAAATGGTGTCTTGATGAAATAGGTGCTCCCACTAGGTAAACCCTTATCGGTTGCCCAGCTCTAAGATATGACTTCTCTTGTTGCGTACTATCTGAAATGCTTATTTCACTTTAAGAATTCGTTTGACAAATAAGTTATACAGCTGAAGGTCGTAATCGCAATAAACAATGCCAATAAGCTATCCTTAAGAACTTTGCCTACTTGTGACCTCACGTCGTGTGATAAGAAAATCCTTAGCGTCTGGTATAACTTCACGAAAACGCCAATGTCGTTAGTCATTTCATTTCATCATCTACTTTACGACATACATCACTTAACTGATATTAGATTGGCGGGTAATTCACAACGAGACGGGAAATAGAATTTGTAGGCCGTAGGCTGTGCCTAAAAAATATTAACTACGGCGAAATTGTCTTAACGTCCAGCTAATGTTCTCCAACTGGCTGCTATATCATACGCAACAAGCTTTCTAATAATATGCATACCCTGTTTGGTGGATGCTTGTTTGCCGACTCGGCGCCTGAAATTTTTACTCGAGAGCTCGACGAATAAGTAACTCCTTCTCTACATATATGAAAAGGCACTAGTAGTGGCAAACTTTTAAACTGACCTAACAACCCGAAGCGAACGTATAAATACATACTCCGCCGTTTCATACTTTTCTTCTTTAGCTATTTATTCTTGCTTTACTTTCTGTTTTTGTCTCTTGGAATACTGTAACGTAACCAGCTGTGTTTATTATCTTACCTATGAGCTACAGTTATGTTTCTATTCTATTGAATATCATCAACTAGGAAAAACAAATTTACATTTTCCAATACATTATTATATTAATGTTGTTATTTCTTTAAATCAGATATTATTCTTTTAACTACCAATCCTCATAAGCAAATATTCATAAATTTCATATTGAAGTCGGATCATGTGGTCATCTGGCCTCCTCGCCTGAACTATTTATTTCCATATTAACATATATAACCACTTTGTAACTGCACGGTTTTTTATTGTTAATTAGATATTGTAATGCAGCATAACGAAAATAACGGATCCAATCCTATACAGTGCGCCCATTTTAAAAAAGGTGTTCGCGTGGATTTCAACTTAAGCAGCAGTACGTGGTCAGCGGCGTTGCTCAAAGCCGCCTGTCTGTAAGTGCAAGTTAAATCAATAAAGCGGTTGAAGCGTTGCAGTATTAAAGTTTGTTGCGTAAGTGTGCGCGTGTAGGAAGTATGCCTGCGTTTTATGTAATCGCTATTTAAATCCTGTACTTGGTAAGTTCATAACTTGCAAATCAATCAAGCCGTTTCGCATCATCCATTTGGGTTACGTGATGTCAGTCGCCAAATCCGTACCAGAGCTAGCAGCCAGAGTATTACTACGCTTCTTTTGTGGAAAATGTTTACGTATCGTAGCGTTTAAGTTTTGATGGCGCAATTCAGTTTGAGGGCCATTGTAGTTCTCAGCCCCGAGTATAAATTGATACCGGAAACGTTAGGCGATTAGTAATCGCTTACAACTATGTGAGAATTTCGTGAACGCGTTACAAGCAATTAAATGCAACCGCAAATTTCGAAAACGGGCTGTAATGCACAAAATCCGAAAGCGGGCTTCTATTAACTTTAATATTCATGTTTTAAGGACAGTTATTTCGGCGTTATTTTAATGTTGTTTAATTGTACTTGTAAAATACACTTAGTTCATTACTGCTTATTTGTATATGCAAGTAGCTCCAAGCTATGACACATAGCTTGCCCGTTGCTAACTGACACTTGTGTTCAGGAATAGTCATTGATTCTAGGTTTTAATTCTGAATTTATATATTGTTTTTAAGTATGCTTTAAAGATCAATGTATTTGTGTTCATCATAAGCGAGTTTGGTTTTCTTAGACATATGTTTAAAGTCAGTTTCACCCAGAGGACACTACAGGTTCAGGCCAATTTCCTGTTAGGGAAAATAGCAATCGTCTGTAACCACGGGTAAAGTATTTAGGAGTTTCATGTACACTGAGATAGCTTGGTGGGCAAACCGGGACAATTAAGATGTAAAATGTTAGGGCGTACGAAATGTTTCATTTGCATTTAACGTCTCGATAGAGGGACCAAGGAACGTCTCGTTACAACTATCGAGGTTACTTTTAGATCAGAACTAAACGGTTACAAGAGAGTGTAGATCAAATTTAAATGAAATCTTTTAGTTTCATCCGATTTATAGTCTTTAAGGTGTAGCTTTAATGTAAATCCAGCCCGAAATATATCCAAACTTGCGTTTCTATATAATTATCAGGGCCGTAACTAGGTATAGGCAGAGCAGTCCCCCGCCTACAGGCGCAAGCTGCAAGGGGCGCCAAAATGGCACTGAAAAAGTTCTTTCGTACTAATAAAAAATAAATAAGGAAGTGGCCAATTTTGCAAATAAATTAATTTATAATATTGACGATTTAAGTCCAAATAATGCTAATTATAATAGTGGGAATTGCGCCCAATCTGGTCGATACATTACATTGTCTTGTACAATTTGCAAAGGAAATATTATATGTCTACCAGATTTATTTTATAGTTCTTACCTATATCAATCAAAACATTAGAATTATTCGCTTATTAGCCCACCGCATAAGTGGCATTATTCAAAATATAAAAATGTTTCCATTTTTAAAACAATATAATACAACAGTAGCGACAAACTAACTTAAATTTTTAAGAACTGTTGGAGCAGGATATTACATATACATTCACTGCTTTGGGCTCATCGCTGATACAGCAGTCCATTGTAACAATCAGCAGAATGCCACAGACCGATTTTGAGAGCCTACTTGTTCCACTACTATGGTATTTTTTGCTACAATCACTTTCCCGGTAGAATTTGTTCAATTTAAAACACTTCTGCGCCCCTACGCGACGATAAATTTAGTTAAAAAAAACAATTATCACATGCCGACAAAAAACTTCTCGTTTTAAATATATTGATTATTACAAAACAGTGTGACAGTGTGGTTGCGAATACAGAACCTAATACTACGTTCACATGTTACTACGCATAATTATATGTAATTATTTGTTTATATTGTATTATTTTAACATATTGGTATGTCTTTAAAGCTTTTGAACGCACCACATAGGTGGTCTTATGCGAATTGAAATAATTTTTGCATGTTCAAAATAAAAAAGTTAGAAAAGAAAATGTTTTCAGCGTTTTTAATACAGAAAGCGCGCTGCAAGAAAAACAAATTTTGCTAGATCGAATTATGGTTGAAGTCTTCAAAATTCTCTACAAAATAGGTAAAAATACCTTAATGCTGCTAATAATACAGAAACACTTAGTAAAGCGAATTACATGAATTTGGAAATAAAAAAAGATTGCAGCCAGTGGGATTTAAACCCGTGTTCACTGATAAATGCATATGCTTATTGTTGCGCGATAAACGACGCAGTGGCGTTCCGATTTTGGGTGCACCATATGTTTATATATAGGGATTTGTAAAATGTTCTGCTACATAATAATATGTACTTTTTTTAAATTAGAATCGTGTTTTCTAATCTTGTGTTCTGTTCTCATTTTGTTTGTGTTGTATTTTCTTATTTTAACAGTTAGTTGTTTATTTTTATAATGTTTGAATAAAAATTGTTGGATTTATTGTTGAATACCTACCTGTTTGTTTGAATACATTACATCATATATCCGGAGATAATGTGGAAGTCATACAGTATCATTAAAATTTTTTTGTCACATAGATCGTTTTAGTACTGAGGGGCGCTAAAACATTGGCTTGCCTACAATAATAGTTTGCCTAGTTACGGCCCTGATAATTATACATGGAAATTTAGTATTAGCTCTATAACTATTACCACAATGTAATATATTCGTTAGGGATATCACGAGCAAACATAGGAAGACGCCTATATATCGAACAAATTGAGTGTATAAATTAAAAATAGATCAGTGAAGTCCAAAGAAACTAAAAGCTCAATCTCAAAAGCAAATTACCTTCATAACAGCATTTTGCATCTCATTGCAGATAACTCGACAACATTTTGGGCATTTTAACCTTTTACAAAGAAATAGCTTGTTTAATCAGAAATATCTTTCGTGATAAATTAAGCTCAAGATTGAGAATACTAGATATGATTGGATAAAGAACAACTAATTTTAAAAGACTTCTTTATTGTTAAATAAAAATCAGCGGGTAAATTTTTAACGAATTGGATTTCTTAGATGTATAACATGAAAACTAATTTCTTTAGCCCTTATGAACAAAACGAAGCACTTTTCTTTAATACTTAAAAACTTGTTAAAATGAAACAAGGGACTTTTAGCCCTGCAGAGCCGAAAGGGCAAATAAAATTATATGCTTGGGCACCAGACAAAGAAACGCGTCACCCTAATAAATGAAATTATCTTTCAAAAGAGAGAACAAAATTATGTCTAATCTGATGAAAGCGGGGAAGTATCGTGGAATGTGTGTACCTTGCAGATTAACTCCATTTAGGTCTGGTTCAATGTCTTCATTTGCAGTTTTATCAGCAAGTCTTTAGATGAGCCAGGGCATTTTTCAGGCATTTTTATCTATTAAAGCATTCTCAGGATGGAAGTGTATTTTGTTGTTACTTGAAATCATTTGTCGTTGTGATTGTCGTGCTTTCTTTGTCATCTTCTCCTGTATAGGGTGGCGTCTTCTGTTTTACTTATGTCTGGTATGCTTTTATTTATCAATGTTTTTACCTTAGGTATCATGACTCGAGTTTAAATAGTATTTGCAGGTTGCATTGAATGTGTACGTGAGAATAGGTCCCACACAGGTCTTGTATATTCTGACCTTGCTATCGATGTCTTATTCTGTTACTAACTACAATTTTATATCAATATCAATCTCTACGACTTCTTCTAGGTACTTGAATTACGTCAGTTGTTCTATAACTTTATCGTTGACATTAAGTTTTCAATCATTGTTTTCTTGGATAATGTCATGATTCATTTGCTCTTTGTTGCTGTTCATACTTTATTTTGCAATTATTGAGATGTCGTATTATGTTTGAATATTAACATCGAAACATCGGCACATAATTTTATATTCACTATAATTATGAAGTGGATAGTACTTAGTCCGTTCTCCTCAGATTAAGTCTTGATTAATTTGTGTTACTTTATTGTTGAACTTACAAATGCAGACATAAATTGTGACCTACGGTACGTCGCTTGCGGAACAATCTTAAAGAAATGCACAGGCTTTCACCTGTGCGGCAGACATGCTGCGTCCGGAACGGTTTGGGGTGTGTATAAAACGGGAGCATACGACCTATTGATAGAGTCAACAAAAATATAAGATTCGCGTGTAAATCGAGCTCGATGAAGAATAGTTACATTGTCTTATAGTGAGTATCGGTTGTTCTTTTTTTTGAGAATCATTGCCAACAGTTATTCTTCATTTTGCTAGTTATTGTATATACTGTGTGTTAAAATATGTTTCTTATTTATTCTTAGCTTTGCTACCCCTGTATTTATTGAAGACACAGACATTAAATGTGTAGTTTGAGGTTTGAACTTCCAGTTTTATTAGAAACTCTAGATAAAGATCAAGGTATTTCTTGAGGTATTTACATCTATTAAAGCTGTGTCAGGAAGGAACTCAATTAAGACGGTTTCTTGATGTACTTCGCATGATAAACGATATATGGGGTGTATGCTCCGGCAAGCATTTATTATTAACTTCATGACACTTCGCCGCGCCTTAGCCTCGTAATTGCTATGCAAAACTTGAAGAGCAACTTATGCTTTATTTTGGTCTGATCTAACCTAATATCAACATAGCAAGCGGTGATAAATTATGTAAAACCGTGACGATGTTTGCTAGCTTCACACGCTCTGCGCGGGATTATAACATTTTAGTCGGCGGATATAGCAGCTTTACTAGAAAAATTACTTTAAATACGAGATTAGCAGTTCCGAATTGTTCGAAAAGGTCCTCCGAGCTTAACGCGTCACCTAAAATCCGTAAATTTGTAACATCGGACAGCAGCCTGAATTATGCGGCGTCTTCTGCTTCGTAATCGTTTAGCACTCTTCGCCGTCTGCGGAATGGTAAGAAATGGAAATGCGTAAAGGGTTCATAAAACAAGCCGCCGCAAATTACCCATTTTGTGTAGCGTCTTCCCTTTGCTACGAAATTGCAAGAGAAGGGAAAATTTCTCACTTGGAAACATTGTATGCCGTGGGAGTAATTGGGAACAGCAACCTCGTTCAGAGATAAATGTCGTTAGTCGTTTCATGCTGTCTGACAAATAAATCATCTCGCGTCTCGCAAGAGGAACTTCAGTTTCATCCTAGTAATCATCGCCTGTCATTCTGAATAGAGTTTCGCGAATAGATCCGGGACTTCTCGGCGGATTTTCTATAATTTTTCCGGCTGTTTATCTGCTGACAGATTAACTTTTAAATGGAGATAGATGTGGCAACTTGGTGAAATATGACTTTGGCATATGGGTGCAATTCAACGAGAAAGGTGCAAATAGAGGGAAGAGTAATTGTCACTCAACGAACGCTGACATTAGCTGCTAAGACATGAAGGAGCAAATTTCGTTTCGTTGCGATTCCATAACGCTCCACAATCGTGACTGGATTGAATAACATCCAAACTTACTTAATGTGAAAACTTTTAATAACATCAGTTACGCCGGACGAACATATGAAATTGTACGACTGCGAGCAAAGCTCAGACGTATATCACGGTTTTGGCTAACGAATTCCCGCGCGAATGACAAATGTGGTGGCATGAGAGTTTTACTCAAATGCTTAAATTTAAAGTGCCAATTTTAGTAACTGAATTGCATTAGTTGCTTTCTCTTCAATTTTGAAACTAAATGTTATGTCGCACAATTTTATCCCTATACTACTTAAACGTTTTGCTACTTAACGTTTTAATAATTGTTTGTTTACGGATAGGTACAGACGAAATTTTCTTTCGTCTTAGCCATCGTAGTACTTAACATTATTACTGACTTGCAGAGCCCTGATTGCGTACAACGAGCTCTCAAGTGAGTTCAATTAGGAAATCGACTGACTAGTGAGACGCTTGAAACTAGTGATGGGCATAACCGGACAATTTTCATAACCGAATTATTTGCATTCGAATAATATTAATAACCGAATGATTATTTGAATAATCATTCGAATACATTTTGGCTCTCGATTCGTTTCGATTTCGCCGGTTTGCCGGTTGGCGGTTCACCGTCATCTGCATCGGCACCGTAACTTGCAGATAGCAGAGGAACTCAGTTAATCGTTAATTATAATAATTGTATAAATGATTTTTATTTGATTTCTAAGGAGTTTAAACCATTGAGAATAGCTATATCAATACTAATCCTAAAGAAATTATAAATATGGGAATACAAAGTATCTATTGAATCTATTTTTAGTTCCTAAAATTCTCTAGTAGCCACCCTTCCCTTTTCGCTTGCACATCATACCGGTATATTTTAGAATCCATAATTTATCTACGTTCAGCCTTCCGCGGTTCTAAGGACGCACACTTAAAATTTTAAACATCGAAATCTACTTCTTGTCCCACGTTCAAATCATATGACGACGGACGGGCATCGACTGCTCCGTGATTAAAAATTAAATATAAATCTGTTACGATATTGGAAAATCTTATTTCGCTTTCTGTTTATCCCTTATTACGCATAATCAACCGCTTTTCGAAGCAAAAATTTATACCGTTATAAATTAATACCAACGCAGCTTCGGCAAATCTCATACTCAGCAGAGCGTTATCTTTAATAGGAACGGCCCCATAAATTTAACTGGTCGACTGGGTGCCTCAAATGTATTAGTAACATCAACAAGCAGCCGCGAGCCTCACTTAGGTCAATCAGTACAATCTGCCTTGCTTATGGTTATGAATTACGTATTATTTACAGAATTTCGATCACTCGCAGGTCGCTGAGATACGGCACGTAGTACTTATCACGATGAGGTTATTTTCCATTCGAATACTTGGAACGAAATCCGAGTTACAGAGGTTATTTCAATAACCGGATAACCGGTTATTTTTAATTCGAATAAGCCCATCACTACTTGAAACCATCACAATGGACATATCAATAGTCATTAAAGTCAAAGAAAGTTTTCAGCACTTGATTTATTTCGGGCTTTACGTGCACGCAGTATGTTCTGGATGATAGTGCCGTCTTGTCTTTATTTTGAAAAGGTAATTCACATATGTATTCATATGAATGTGATGAATAGCAGCGATGCAAAATGAATAAAA
Organism: Agriotes lineatus; assembly: GCA_940337035.1. NCBI lineage: Eukaryota > Metazoa > Arthropoda > Insecta > Coleoptera > Elateridae > Agriotes > Agriotes lineatus. The sequence continues at coordinate 9,625 of CALNHX010007180.1, forward strand.
TCAGTTATTATAGATGGGAACAAACAAACAAACGCGTACTATTAGTTGATTGCTCTACTATTTCTGCAGACGATGTTTGCTAATTTTGCTTTGTATTAGCACATTCTGGAATTGTTTGAAATACAGGCGTCTTCTATATAATTTGTTTATCTTATACTTATAATTTATTATCTGTTACCATGCATATGCATTATAAATGGATATATCAATTATTATATTATAGAAGAAAGCGGGAATCATCCTTCTTCATAGTGTTACATATTGACTTTCTTTCCTTTTCTATAACCATTATTTTCAACTGTGTGCAAAGTGTTCATCAAAACCGCTCTTCTCTTTTTATATTTATCTATCCACTGGCAGAATCCCATCTGCTATATGTTGCACCTCAGGGTGGAGGATGGGGGAAGCCCCTAAGACGCCCAAATATGGACTATGAGCCATCATATAACTCTAGTAGAGGGTGTAAAGCGCACCTTCAAGAAGTTCGGGGCTATAATTTACGCAGCAAAATGATTTAGAGTTGGAAGGAATCAGAAGAAATGATACACATAAAGGATGATAAGTATTGACGTAAGTATACAATTACAGCCTCGCCTAGGTAATGCTTTAACTGATGGCGGAGCAATGCGAAATAAAAGCACCAAAAGAGAAGTATTAGTTACGAGACACATGAGACTAACAAAGACATCAAGGTAAGTGTCGTGCACTTTGCATACAAAATAAGTTATTAGGTGTGCATGGTGTGAACGAAAACGACAGAATGGAGGAATGAATTATTATGGTGAAATAGCGTTACCGATACATCAATCAGTGAAAGAAGGTTTAGAGTAGAAAATAGTAAAAAAATACCTTATTTGTGGAATGAATATTTGGAAGAAGAAATACAGCAAAAGAAAACAGCTTACTTAAAATATATACAATATACCGGGTGGATAAAAAAACGTCTCCCAGTTGGGCAGCGTACAACTCCTCTGCTAAATTAGCTAATGAAGTGAATCTCGGGATTATTGTCGAAGAATCATTCTAAAATGTGGATGCCAAGTCTCACACAAGTTTGTTGAAAAATACCGGAACAAGAAACTTAAAAGATTGGTTTTCGAAAATGCCTTCTACACGGAATCTTATGTTTGGTTTTGAATACACTAAATTTAGTAGCTGATGAGTGGCCAGTACCTGATATAAATCAATTAGATTACTGTATCTGGTACGCACTTCAAAACTGGTTTATTTCCAGTGTAGAACACAATTTGAAACACTGGACCAATTGCGGGCAAATATAGAAAAATCTTGGGACGAAATATCTCTAGATTTAATTAAAAAGTAAATTTTGCATTTTAAGAAAAGGTTAAGAGTAGTGCATATGCAAAATCTAGGGCCAGTACAGTATATTTTTAAATAAACTGAAGTCGTTTCTATATCTAGATTTTAACTAGCTAAATAAATACGCTTGTAAAAGCATTTTTTAAATTTAGTTTGTCAGAAAGTTATGGTTTTGTAATTATTTTTAAATAAATGATTTAAATTACTGAATGTAATGTAATTGAATATAACTGAGTATTTATTCCTGATAAAGAAACACAACGTATTTGTTTTTACAACTACCCTTCAAAGCGATTTTTTTCTCCTGCACAACACATTAATCTGCTAATTTTATTGTCTACAAAACCATTATATTAGTAAAAAACTGAAAAAATTTAATGTTGGAAAAACCAGTGAATCTAAAACCCAACATTGATGTTTTTCAGTAACCATGCTATTGCAAGAAAATCGAAAATGGGTCATATCTACTTATTGGTTGGGTTTTTTGACATATTCTTGGACTTTTTGGAAACATAATTTGTTGCTCTACAACTTTGGTTCTACAACATTTTGCGTTAAAGTTGGTTTATTAATAGATATTGTACATTCTATAGAGATGAAAAGAGTGTTTTTCGAAAAGTGTGAAAAATTGGCGTTCATTGACTTAGATTTACTACAAGACCACTTGACGACTCAGTCGAAGCAGAATTGAATTATCTTCATTTTTTGTAATAGTGGACTTCTCGATTAAAAGCTTAATTTCGGAGGAATTCGAGATAAACCGGAAAACGTCCGAAAATTTCGAGGTTTTTTTAACATTACGGCTGAAGCTCCATTCGGAAATCGGTGCAAACTCAGATTATTCATATCAGAGCCCTACTTGAGTGATTAAAACAGTTTCCAGAACTCCACCCGTTTTTGGAAAGCAGTCCCATTTTTTTATCTAATTTTACTGGCCTATAAGTGGGCAAATTAATATTCCGTCCGAGTTTCTTATACATATAAGGAATTCATTATCCATACCAATAATTTACAAATCTACTCAATACACATTTAACTGATACAGAAACTAGAGCATCCAGCAATATTCAGGAAAACAGACAACAAGATGTCACCATATTTAAAATTTGAAGAACATTCACTGAGCAATTTTTCTTTTACAGCCACTTGAGGTGGAGGTTATCGCTGTCCGCATCATCTCAGTTTAATAGGGACTATGCAACTGCAGTTTTCAGGGGTTTTTGAGCATCAAGCGGTCGTCATAAGCAAACATATCGTGCGAAAGAATGTTGTTTTGTCAAAAATAATCGTATACTCGATGAAATCTTTATGGCTTGTTACGAGTGTTATCTCGGTTACGCTTGTTACGTATTGCGTTTTTTTTTCGCCGAAAGTTAAGTGGATTTTGGACTATTCTTGAAGTTAGTGCCCAATTTTTATAGCCGCACCTACGAAGCAGCGGAAATTTATCACTAACCAGCCATCTCCTGGAAATCGACCTAGACATTATCTCCAAGGGGAAGAGGAATCTGCTTCGTTTTCATCCAGGTATTAAACAAAGCGTGTCCTAGACACGAACGCCGCCATAGAGTTCACATAATTGTAAAACGCCAATCAGGCTGACTCGTACATTGTATGTGCATGCAACTTCAGTGCGCAGACAAGAAGTGAGTTACATTTAGGGGTAAGGAACCTTTTATTTAATTATGGTGTACATTAGATTATAGCTAAAATTAAGGAACCCCTTTAGGGTTGAGCTCTATCTCAACCGGCACTGACTGGTGTATAATAATTTTGAAGACTGTATGCATAGTGACGTCACTTAGGGTATTATTACGTTAGTTTCTTTCGCATGTATAACCTGTAAAATGCGAAATTTTGAACAATATATCTGTTTAAAGATTTGCGTTTGTCTGCTTGTGTTATTCTACGTCTACGGAGAACCGCTAAGCATACCGTCTGAATAAGCTAACTGCACCCCGTTATGTAATTTAAGGATCCGCTGGTATTTTAATTGCAAGAAATTATCTGGAACTTGGATATTCAGTCTGAAATATCATAAACCTACAATCATATTGTCGTATTCTTGTATTGTTAGTAAACCCACCATTCTCGAACCCAGTGAGCTGGAAGAAAATCATTGCAGGGTGATTAAATTTTTGTTACTTTCGAATCGTATAATTGTTTCAACTTTCTACTACCGTAATCACGATTGAGTTCTGTAATAAAGATGAGTGTAAGACGACAGAGGCATATCTGCTGCAAGCATAATTAGTATACCTTTTTATGAAAAAGGCCGAAAAGCAAGAGTACAGGTCAGGTGGATCAGTGACGATAACATATTCTGCTTGCAACAAATGAGCAATGAAAAGCAGTAGGTCAAGGGGTACATTTCCTTTTTCTGGATTTTATTAAAGCAAACTACAATATACCAACAAGGCTTTGGGAAACTGTGGACAAAGCAGGCATTGGTGCATCTCTTGTTAAATTAAAAATCTATATCTATCCTAACCAAGCCAAGAGAATAGTTGCACATGGGTCTGAAATACAGGGTGTTTCGTATCGTTATATTCATATGTTGGGAGCATAAAATAGACTTAATTCTAATGCTAAACAACACAAAAGTGGTAGATATAGCAAGTAAGTGAAAGAAGCTCAGAAAGTTACTGGAATTGATATCTAATTTTTTTCTAAAAAACGTAAAGTGGGAAATAATAGTACTGTCAGACGTCAGAAGACAAGGTGAATCCTACTCTAAACTAAAATCTTAAAACACTCTATATTAAAAAGTAAATGGCAACTCTCAGGGAGGAGTATAGTTTATCATTAAGAATCACATTGAGACAAATGTTGTCCGAATAACAAGTATATTTAGCTGAGTAATATATTTGAAAATTCGAATCCACAAAAGATATCATTTCAAAATTATTCACATATATGCACTAAGATCAAAATATGACGACCAAGAAATGAAAGAATTTTATGACGATGTCAGCCGCAGTATAAAGAAAAGTAAAACTTGCCATAGTCTATTAATAAGAGATTTTGCCAAACTCGGAGTTAAGGCAAATTCAAAAGAAATCACGATAGGAGATGGAGCCCTTCGGAATGGGACAAAAAACTCGAAGGTTGTATAAAAGTCAAAATTAAGATAGGCCAGCTATTAAGTGTTTAATTCAACTTAAATAGCTAACTACAGTAACGAAGAATACGTATGTAGATATGATTATTATGTATGGAGCTCCTGAAGAAAACGCTGCACTTGCAAGACGTATGTATTCGGAAAGATATCCAGATCATCAAACGCCTTCCGAAAATACTTTTCTTTGAGAAGTTCAACGCGCAAGAGAAACTGGAAATATACAATCTAAGAAAGGTCGTGGTTGCGGCAGACCAAATCAACATGGGGTGAATGTGGAGGAAAAACTTTTAGAAATGGTTGATGCTGATCCAATTACAAGTACACCCCAAATTTTGAACCAAGTTGGAGTTTCTCCGTCCTTTGTTTAGCGCACATTAAGCAGCAATGGCTTGTATCCTTATCATCTGCAAAAAGGTACAAGCACTGACTCCTGGTACTGCAGTTTTGCGAATGGTTGCTAAATCGCACTAGTAAGGAAGCACAATTTCCAATATACGTACTGGTGATGAGTGAATGGTGTTTTACTGAGAATGTTGTTGTCAACTTCCACAATTCTCACATATGGGCTGAAAATCCGCAAGCTATTCACCAGAGTAGCTTTCAGCAGCGGTTTAGTTTGAATCAGTAGATGGTATTTTGAAAAACACATTAATAGGGCCTTACTCATAACCAGCACGCCTTAATGACTTTTCTTATTTGCAGTTTTTACAAGAAGTTCTGCCAGAGCTCCTCGAAGGTGTTCTTTTGGATGTGCGCCGTACCATATGGTTTATCCATGAGGGGTATCCTTCACATTTTAATCATGCTCGTCGAGATCACCTCGACACCATATTTTCGCAAAGATGGATCGGTAGAGGTGGATTCATTTCATGGCCCCCACGTAGTTCAGGTCTCAATCCAGTAGCCTTTTTCTTATGGGTTTTATGAAAAAATCGGTGTATGATACAATTGACGAATTGCGCCGTCGAATCAAAGCTGCAACAGAGTATCGGAAAACTGGCTTCGTTGAGCGCAAATATATGTTTGGCCCCGGATGGTGTAGCTTAAACAAACGTCCACGTACAATCAGTAGAGTTGAGCAACGCTCTTTCTGGTCAGAACTTGGATGGGAGTTTCACGGTTGCTTCTCTCGGCGCCTCGTGGTACGGCTGCCACGGAAATAGTTGGTCCCGGATGTCATAATAACATCATGACAGTCATTAGTGGGGTTGGAAGTCCCCATAAAATGTACATCGACGCCTATAATTAGCCTAACGGCTGTTGGCTGACTACAAAATAAAATAAAAAATATAATAAAATAAAAATAAGTGCTAGGTCAGCATTTCGAACCCCTAATGTCAATGTTTTTGTTTTTATAGCAGTAGTTTATATAGTATTTAATAAAAAAAATTGTAATTTATAAAATAACGTTTTCTTGATTTAAAAAGGGTATCTTATTTTTACTGTGTGCTTTCTGTATAATTTAAAATTAAACTACCTTCACAGCAATTTATCAGGTGATGTAAATACTATGTTTCTACGGAAACGAAAAGGCAATGATATTCTTTTCCTCATTAATACCAGTGGCATTCAATAAGTGCCCGTTAATTCACAAGAACTTTAAAGAACTGGTATTATTATGTTATTGGGTTTTGTTCAGGTTTATAAAGAAAATAACGTTATTTTGATCCCCTTTAGCTACCCTTCAGTCTCATCCGGATGTTATGAAACACCCTGTAGTAGGTCAAAATTGGGGTCGAGCATTGCCAGCTGAACTGAACGGCTATAAACGCTGTGAAGATTCATGCCGAGGCAGTGCAGCCAAGTTGTTCAGGTCTTGTACCTTCCGCCTGACAACAAGGAAGACCGCAGGGTATCACTGGCAACGGTCAGTGATATGCGATCCTAGCGATTGAATCCTTCTTGTGGTGGCCCCGTTGAGACTGAACCCCGCGGATCTAGACTGGGAAGTCGATAAACATCCCCCAAGCCCAGCTGTCGTGTCGTGGCTAAGGGTCTGCACTTGGGATAACGATGCCGGCAAAGACGAACCTCTGGTCACGTCATTGCCGTTAATCCATACATGGATATCCCTGCTGTAGGCATGTATTACGGGGGATATCTGTGCTGGGGGTCTTGGCTTCACCGCCCGGATCACGAGGAGAGAACATCAATAAAAATCCTAAATCTCACGGCGCGGGACCAGGCTTAAGAGATGTATGGCTGTCTAGAAGATCAGTCTTTCTGGTTCAAAAATCCCCTTTTCGAATATGTCATGCGATCCGTGCAAAGCAGAGAACCAGCAGGTGTAGGCGCAGGGGCTTATAATATGCGTCATGAACGGAGACTTCTGGCTACCAGGCGCCCTCCAGAAGTATTTAGTCTAACCCCTTACAGTTGCATTAAATACTCACTTGTATGGATTTAACAACTGCTTTTTCAGAGGGTGAAGACGACACACTGATGGAGTCATCACGGCTTCCGATCACTAATGCTCAGACTTCGGTGACCGAGACAAAAATGGAAGAGTGTGCTTCTACTGCAGAGCTGATAGTCCAGACTTCTAGTCAAGGACAGTCTTCCGAGCAGGAAAAAGCCACAACTGCAGTGGACATAGCCAACCAACTAGGCAAAGTGTCCCTCAAAAAGGTCCAACTTACAGCCGAGGAACGCAGAGAACGCGCCCAGCGAGCCTGCAAAGCCAAGGGCATTAAGTACGACCCAAACTTCAAAAGAAAAGCAGAAGATGGAGAAGAAGAGGGCAGCAGAATCAGTTTCGAAATCTGAGAAAACTGCCACCAACCAGGGACAAAAGGGACAACGCTCTGACGAAGCCATTCCCTCCCCGGCAAACGCCAAAAAGGGGCCCAGGCAGAAAGTAGATAATCCGACCTCACCAAAGGCAGGCACCAGCACCAGCTGAGGCAGCCACTACGGTGAAGATGGCCATCTACCCTGCTGCATATCCAGACGTCAAACTGACAAAGGAACAAGGTGACCTAGTCACAGACAGTCTGATAAATCTCATTTTCCAGATGGAAGAAGAAAACACACCTCTCTTTACCAGCCATTATCTCGAAGCTGGTAGATACGTGGTTCAGTGCAAGGATGAACTCACAAAACACTGGTTAAGTGAGCAAGTACATAAGCTGCACCCGTGGACCAATACCAAGCTAGAGGTAAAAGAGCGGGCAAAGGTTATTAATTCCGTCCGGGTAGTGTTCAACGTCCCCAAGTGGTACGACAAACAGGGACCCGAGGTAATCCTCTGTTTGATCGGAAAACAGAACAAACGGAAGGCAGACCTCCAGACCGATACCTGGAGAATACTCAACGTCACTCCACTAGAAGACGGCGGTAGAACGTTTGCAACAATGATAGACAAGAGAAAAGAGGCACTAACATCAATCAACTGTGTAGCCCACTTAGGCCTCAACAAGGTCACTTTCCTCATCCGCTCCAAGGATACGAAAGAAGTGCCTGAAACTAGTGCAAATTAACCTCCACCACTGCAAAGCAGCCACTGCAAATCTAAGCAGCAAGCTGCTATCAGATGTCATAGATTTAGCACTCATCCAAGAACCATGGATAGTTAAGGGACAAGTCCGTGGATTAGGGGGTGCTAAAGATAAGCTTATTTATAAGCATGCAAGTTCTAGAACATGCATACTTATAAGAAATAATCTAGACTGTTTGCAACTAATGGAATTCTGATCTAGAGGCATAACCACAATAAAAATAAAACGGAATAACGATGAAGGTTGTGACCAAGCCATTATAAGCTCCGTCTACCTTCCATCCGATTCCAGGGACCCACCGCCTAGCGAGGAACTAGAGAACCAAGTATCATCTGCCTCGCAAGATGATCTAAACTAAATTCTCACCACACCATTTGGGGCAGCACCCACTGCTACACAAGAGGTGAGTCACTTTTAGAATTTATCTTAACTAAAAATCTAGTAGTAGTCGATAAAGGTAACACTCCAACCTTTTGTAACTCTAATAGAAATGAAGTTATAGGCATTACCATAACCACTATGAGAATTAGTCAATCAGTGCAAACCAGACAGCTGGAAGAAGCCGACTGGGAGAATAGAACTCTTTGGCGTAAAGGATGCGAGAGACAACGACAGTTGTAAATCAACTCGCTTATATATATCGTATATAGTGAATAAATGGCAAGTCTCAGACGAACCATCACTCTCTGCCCACAATTATATAATCTTTGAACTGTCTCAACGGGAAGTAAGCCAAAGAGTTTACTACAACCCAAGAAAGACAGACTGGGACCTATATAAACAAAAACTACAAGACAAGATAGAACACCTAATGTTCAGATCTCGAAATAAAGTAGTTTTAGACTTAAACGCTGACCGGTTAAAAGAGGCCAGGATTGACTGCTTTCAGAGTAGCTATCCTCTAATAGACCCAAGTCAGCAAAGAGCAAAAAACACTCAAATTGGTGGAATAAAGACCTAGAAAGGATCGGACAAGAAGTCAGACGTCTGTTTAACAGGTCTAAAGCCACAAACAACTGGGAGAACTATCACAAAGCTCTCAGAGACTATGTTTTTGTCATATCAAGGCAGCTAAAATAGCAGCCTGGAAAAAAAAGTTTCCAGTAAGTGGAGACTACGCGATCCACAGCTAGGCTCCACAAAATCATCTCAAAGCAAGCGATGAACCCAGTAGGCACTCTTAAAAAAGAAAGCGGAGAATACACTACAACGGAAGAGGAGACATTATCTCTTTTGATAAAAACTTACCTTCCCGGAGCAGTGGAACAACCTACTCTGGCTGAACCCAATAATACCCCTAGGAGGGAAGACTGGGAAACAGCTAAGAGAATAGTCAGCAAAGAATGGATTAAATGGACAACTATCCTCTTCAGTCCTTTCAAATCTGCTGGAAACGACGGCATACAACCCGTAATGCTGCAGAAAGGGATAGATATACTGCTGAACCCACTCAAAGACATGTTCCAAGCAAGTCTCTGCCTTGGGCTACATTCCCCAAGCCTGGAGAGTGATTAAAGTATTAGTATTTATCCCTAAGCCTGGTATGAGCAGCTATGCGGAAGCCAAATCCTACAGACCTATCAGCCTAACGTCATTCCTCCTTAAAACGCTGGAAAGATTGGTAGACAGATACTGGAGGGAGGAAGCCCTAACTTCACTCCCGATTCACAAATATCAACATGCTTACCAAACAGGGAAGTCATGTGAAACCACACTACACCAACTAGTGGAAAAAATTGAGAGAACCTTGGAGTACAAGGAATACGCAGTCGGAGCATTTCTAGACATTGAAAGTGCCTTCGACAACAGCTTCTATCACTCTATAGAAGAGCAATGACAAACCATCAGATCGATAACACCACGATAAGATGGACTATGTCTATGTTCAACACTCGAGTTGTAAAAGTTATTTGACAAGGAAAAGACAGTGCAGGCGACAAGAGGATGTCCACAGGAAGGAGTTTTTTCTCCACTCCTGTGGTGCCTCACAGTTGATGAACTGCTGATCCAACTCAATAACAAAGACTACTACACTCAAGGATACGCTGATTACAGTGTCATACTGATTCAAGGTAAATACCAAAGAACCGTAGACAATGTAATGAAATCAGCACTAAAGAAAACCGTAGAGTGCTGTCTAGAGAATAACCTTAGAATTAATCCCAGCAAAGCCACTCTCGTCGCTTTCACTTTCGCTCACACACAGAATCAGCATAAAACTGGTTGAGGCAAATGTCAACTGGGAGAACGAGGTTAAGTACTTAGGCCTAACCATCGAATCCAAACTAACTTGGAACTCCCACTTAGACAAAACAATCACCAGGTGCATACAAACATTAGTTATTGAGAAAAGAGCTATAGGTAGTACGTGGGGGCTCAAACCGGAACTAACCCTCTGGCTGTACAAAACTACGGTTCGACCAATAATTTCATATGGAATAATCGCCTGGTAGCCCAAAATAAAACAAGCAACTACGATCCACAAAATCAGCAGAATACAATATTTAGCTAATCGGTGCATCACTGGAGCCTTTAAAGGCACCTCAGGACAAGCACTGAATGCTATCTTAAATCTGCCACCTCTGCACATCTTCTTGGAAGGTGAAGCCAGAATGGCAGCCTACAGATTACAAAGTACTGGTAACTGGATGACCACAGTTAATAATCTAGGACATGGCAAGATCATGTCACAAATCAACAACCCAATATTCGAAATGGGTTCTGATCTTGTAATCAAAGCTTATGACTTTGAAAAGAACTTTACTGTACACACAAGTTGGAATCCGGACCAACTACCAACTCCAACAAATAAGAACATCATTTTTTACACTGATGGATCTAAATTTGAAGGGGGTACAGGCTCCAGTGTGTACAAACCAATCCTAGAACCAACAAAAACGTCAGTCTAGGAAAGTTTTGTAACATCTTTCATGCTGAAGTACAAGCTATTAAGGTATGCGCAAACATCGGCATAGAAAAGAAGCTGCTCAATCGAGACATACACATTCTGTCAGGCAGCACTGAAAGCGCTAAACGCTTTCAGTACTTCATCGAGACTGGTCAAGGAATGCAAATCCAAACTCCAAACCTTGAGCCATGAAAATACAGTAAAATTATGCTGGATTTCAGGTCACCAAGGTATTGTAGGAAACGAAAAGGCGGACAAGCTCGCAAAAAAAGCAGCCCGTAATGCAATGACCGGTCCAGAACCTGGTCTAAGCATTCAGAAAAACCAAGCCATTAATGAATGGGTCAATACCGCACACCAACTAAGGTGGAGAAACTACAATCGAGCAACACACTGCAAAAGGTTGCTAAAAACTCCGAATCCACAAACCACCAAAACCCTGTTGACACTGAACAGAACTCGAATCAAGCAATTAGTCAGTCTACTAACAGGCACTGGAGCATTCAGAGAATTTATGCACAGGATCAATATCTAAAGAGCTGAACCTGTTTGCAGAGTGCAGGCTATGTCAAGAGGATGATGAAACAGCCTATCATATCCTTTTTGAATGCCCAGCATTAGAGCGTAAAAGACACCAACTCGATTGGAGCCTTAATTAACTCTATTGACAACCGCAAGGTAGTAGGGGACATTGCAAGTCTAGTAAAAGATAAGGATGTCGGCCTGCTAACTTGAAAACTTCCGATAGTACAAAAAGCCCAAAGGGCTGACGTGCTCATGCCAGAAAAAGGCAGTCGTGGAATCTAAATCTAATCTAATCTAATTTAGGTCAAAATTACAGAGAGACATTTGACACAGCCGAATTATCCGTAATAATAGAAGCCATCAATTCACGATAAACAAAATACTCAAAGAAAATATACAATACCACGGCTTCCATAAACATTACTGATCAAATGACAAATATATTCAGAACAGAACTGTCAAACATGGTTTTAGAAGGTGTTTTCAAAAAACTGCAATGGTTATCACACATGGGAATCAGTGTGCATGCAAAATATTTACCTTACTTGAGATGTTACACCCATTTAAAATCAGGAATTACTTTGAATTTGTATTATGTTGTTTACGAAGTCAAACAGCGTAAGTGATCAAGTTTTTCTTAAATAAAAACCCAAATACGAGTTATAAATTTTACTCTCTGTTGCACCACCTCGGCATATCACACATTCATTTGCCTTCCTGGGCATGCTTTGGATAAGGTCATCAAATGAATTTTGCGATAATTTATTCCAGGCAACTTGGAGATGATGTCGTAACTCTGCAGCTGTTCCTGGAGGTTCCGGTAAAGTAGACATCTTCCATCCCTACATGTTTCACGCATATTCAATGAGCGAAAAATCTAGCGATCTACCGAGCCATCCGAGCAGGTTGTTGTTTATAAACCTTAGTTGTATGTTTTCTGTAACCAAAACTTAATCAATTATCTTGTTTAACTTCCTAAACAACATATTAACAAATCACATCAAAATCAACTGGCTGTAATCTTTTTTTTTTTAAATTCGGTATACATATCACGAGTCTTAATAGCATAATAAGACTGTCAAGAAATTATAACGATGCTATCGCAACCGAATAGTAGAACAGAAAAATAGGTTTAAAATAAACCAAAAACCTTAGCTTTGTGCTGGGTTCTTCACCACCATAACCATGTGGCCTCCCCACTTCCTTGAACTCGTTATATGATACACTTGGATCGAATATTACCAGTTCATAAGAGTCATTTTTGGCCAAACAGAAACAGTTACATTTTTCCATATCTCCGTAATCCTCTACTGGTGTGCAAAAATTCATAAGACCATTTTTATTGTAAATTATATGTAGATTAATTTTGTGTAAAGTAAAGTGTGCTCTAAACCTCACAGTTAACGAGATATTTGCGAAAATCTGTGTAAACCTACCATTTTACCGGGTCGTGTACACAACGTCGACTGCCCACAACGTCGACCGGGTATTTTGAACGCCTACAACGTCGACCGTGTCCACAACGTCGACGGAGGTTTGTTGGTCACAGCGTCGACCGTGCCCATAACGTCGACCTGTATTCAGAGACACAACGTCGACCGTGCCCACTACGTCGACTCGTATAAAATGACGCTACGTACATCGCAGCGGTAGCGTCGCGGGCGACATTACCCGAAAAATTCAAGACGCAACGTCGACCATTCCCATAACGTCGACCCGCCTTAAGGGACGCAACGTCGACCATGCCCATATCGTCGACTCGTCTTGAGAGACGCAACGTCGACCGTGCCCATATCGTCGACTCGTCTTGAGGTACGCAACGTCGACCGTGCCCATAACGTCGACTCATTTGGAGCTACGTCAGGGCTTAATATGATTTTACCTACCCCACGCATTCATTTTAACTTCCTTTTAAGATAAAGGAAGTATTGGATTCACCCCAAAAATTCGAAATTGAGTTTTCAACAGATCTTCACGTTTTAGAGTCCCCTGATCCCAAAAAACATATTTTGTTTTCATTGGTCTGTCTGTCTGTCTGTCTGTCTGTCTGTGTGTCAGTCTGCCTGTGAACAGAATATCTCAAAAACGAAAAGAGGTATGGCATTGAAACTTCATATATAAGTTTTATGTACTATGTAGATGAGACAGCAAGCTTTTGAAGAAAATCGCATAACCGGAAGTAGGTGTTTACTGTTGCGATTTTTCAATTTTTTTCGATTTCTTCAAAAACGGCTCAAACGATTTTTTTCAAACTTTATACTTTTATTACATTTTTAATGTGTATTGATGTGAGATAGGTGATTTTCCAGTTGAATACTTCTAAAATGGGTTTCTTTTGTTTTTTTTTCATTTTTTTTAACTCCTCTTTTAAATGCAAAACCCGGTATATTATTACATTTTTGAATTCAGCTTGAAATTCTAGAAAAAAAATTTCTCTTCAACTAACTCTCTCTTTTGTACCGTTTTTGTAGAATTAGCAATTTTTGAAAATTTTTGACAAATGCTTAGAAATTAAAAATCAAATTTTTGGTTAATTATAAGATCACTGTAAAAGGAAGTTGTGTGAGTGTATCACACCAGATTTTTTTCTATGCCGTAGATACATTTTGAATAAATTATCGTATATTGTCACCTGTTTGACAGAATTTATTGGACCTTCTATATTATAAAGAAGCATTATACACCAGTTCCTAAATTCTGTAGCTAGGAATAAACCAGCAATATAATATCACTATAACTTGATAAATGCACGCAACTTCCTTTTACAGTGATCTTATCATTAGCCCAAAATTTGATTTTTAATTTTTAAACATTTGTCAAAAATTTTCAAAAATTACAAATTCTTCAAAAACGGTACAAAATAAAGCGTTAGTTGAAGAGAGAAATTTTCTCTAGAATTTTAAGCTGCATTCAAAAATGTAATAATATATAGGGTGTTCTATTTTAAATAGGAGTTAATAAAAAAAAATAGAAAAAAACAAAAGAAACCATTTTAGAAGTATTCGACTGGAAAATCACCTATCTCACATCAATACACATTAAACATGTAATAAAAATGTGAAGTTTGAAAAACATCGAAAAAAAAATAAAAAGTCACAAGAGTAAACACCTACTTCCGGTTATACGATTTTCTTCAAAGGCTTGCTGTCTCATCTACATAGTACACAAAACTTATATATGAAGTTTCAACGCCATACCTCTTTTCGTTTTTGAGATATTCTGTTCATAGACACACAAACAGACCAATGAAAAGAAATATGGTTATCCTCAACCGAGTGCAAAGTAGCCTATTCTAGCCCGAGGGCGCCAAGTAAACCATTCTCGCCCGAGGGCGGAAAAGTACATTTTTCTGACCATGTTTACGTAGTTGCTACGGAAATGCACCTTGCTTTTATTAGATTTTGGTATTATGATTTTTAATGTTAATAGTTGGAAAATCTTCACGTATAAAAATAAATCGCACCACGTCTTTTCGGTTGAGGATAAAATTATGTATATATCTTTGGCGCAAGGGCGATTTCATCCCTTTATGATTTACAGCCCTCCCTTCGGTCGGGCTCCAAACTATCAGCGCGGGCTGAAATCGCTTACCTTGCGCCCTTGATGTATAAACTACTATTTTTGGGTTCAGGGGACTCTAAAACGTGAAGATCTGTTGAAAATTCGAATTTTTGGGGTGAATCCAATACTTCCTTTATTGTAAAAGGAAGTAAAAATTTACAGGGATGCTGCTTTCAGATTTTTCCTACCTTCATTTGTTGCTGAATAGTGGCGTCATCGGAGGTTTTTTAAATAGAACAATTCCTACATATTTTCTAGTACCATTTAATTGAGATTTTTTCTTTTCAGCTTTATAACACTTTTATACCATTTCACAAGAAAATCTGTGATATCAATAAACGGCGTTTGTTGAGGGTCATTTAATTGATATAATGTACTACTCGTTAATACAACGAAATAAAAATACTCCCTACTTCAATAACTAATAATTTATTGTAACAAAAAGCTTTATTTAACATAAATATTAACAGTAAGTTTCTTACTGTTAATGAATATCACTTCGAGAGATTCCTTTGAAAAAGTAGAGCTGTATTTTGGAACTCTTTAACACGAAAAATAAAAATTTGCCAAAACGTCAAAATAACAGATAACAAATGCAAATTTTTTTTAAAGTACCTTTTTTAGTCTCTTTCTAGTTCCCTTTCTCGATAGTAGAAAAAAATCATGTGCGAAACACATAGGAAAAGTGTCTTTTTCTACGATCGTGCCAAAATGTCAACTTTTTGCACTGTTTCTAGTGTCAAAAGCGACGTTTGTAGCACTCTTAATACCGGGCGACCATAAATGGTTGTGATATTTTTTTCTTAGGTTAGCCTTGTTAATGTTGGTTATCATGCTGTCAATTTTAAGTCTACGTGAAATTCGAGGTTAGCAGGTTAGGTTTTGTGTCAGTTTGTGTCAAAACTGACGGAAAACCTAACCTGGTAACTATTTCCTATCTTGTTGAACAAATAGCTATTTCAATTGTATGTATGTATGTAGTATAATCTGTAACCTTATTTACCTTGCGGTGTAGAGGCTGGTGCTCGTAATGATTATAAAAGTTACAAGAATAAACAGGTATATATTCTTTATAATTTATTTTTGGAAATATACATAGAATATAAATACGCAACTGTTTTTTTTTCTGAAAGCTACATGGAAGTCTTAAATATCCCTGCACCGAAATCCTGTCCAGGGGGCAAGTTCCGTGATCAATAATCCTATCGTAGGCGACATCTTCGGGATCTGGCGGTATGTCGTGAAGCCTTATTTGGCGTGTTTCGCAGCATTCATCGCACAACCCACACCCACACTCAAAAACGAAAAGAGGTATGGCGTTGAAACTTTATATATAAGTTTTGTGTACTATGTAGATGCGACAGCAAGCTTTTGAAGAAAATCGCATAACCGGAAGTAGGTGTTGATTTTTTAGTTTTTTTCGATTTTTCAAAAACGGCTCCAACGATTTTTTTCAAACTTCACATTTTTATTACATGTTTAATGTGTATTGATGTGAGATAGGTTATTTTCCAGTCGAATACTTCTGAAATGGGTTTCTTTTGTTTTTTTTTCTATTTTTTTTATTAACTCCTATTTAACATACAACACCTTGTATATAATTACATTTTTGAATGCAGCTTAAAATTCTAGAGAAAATTTGTCTCTTCAACTAACGCTTTATTTTGTACCGTTTTTGCAGAATTTGTAATTTTTGAAAAAAATTGACAAATGCTTAAAAATTAAAAATCAAATTTTGGGCTAATGATAAGATCACTGTAAAAGGAAGTTGTGTGCGTTTATCACACCAGATTTTTTCTTAAAGAAGTAATATAATTGTCACATTAAGAAAGTTATCGGATATTATACTGCTGGTTTATTCCTAGCTACAGAATTGCGGAACTGGTGTATAATGCTTCTTTATAATATAGAAGATCCAACAAATTCTGTCAAACAGGTAACAATATACGATAATTTATTCAAAATGTATCTACGGCATAGAAAAAAATGAATGCGCGGGGTAGGTAAAATCATATTAAGCCCTGACGTAGCTCCAGATGAGTCGACGTTATGGGCACGGTCGACGTTGCGTCCCTCAAGACGAGTCGACGATATGGGCATGGTCGACGTTGTGTCCAGGTCCGATTTTACCACCTTTTTACCCCCTCCCGCCTAAAGCTGACGCGCAAGGTCGTACAACATTTACCACTTACTAAGAGGAGAGTACTGAACAGTTTGCAGCAGGGCAGAACCGGTTTTTGTTTGTTTGAGTTTTGACAATTTTTGACCTAGCGGTACTGTACTATTGCCAAAGCACTATTAAGATAGGCAGATGATATAAAGCGAATAGATACACTATTATAGTACCGAGAGGCAAACAACATGCATTACATAGCGACTTTCCAAACATTACATATTGTCATTATTATTTACAAAAATTACGTGCTGCATATCAGGTGTGGCACTGTGTTGTACACGTTTTTAGTGTACCTGTATAATAATTTAGTAAGAGTAGAGCAAACAGCGAAAAAAATTTGTCATGGCTATCATGATTTAATAAAATATTGAAAAAACAAGGTGTTTTATGTTGGTAACACTGTAAGTCTATGTCAAATTCGAGGTTATCAGGTTAGATTTGGCCTCAGTTTTGACACAGACTGACGCAAAACTTAACCTGCTAATCTCGAATTTGACATAGACTTACAGTGCCACCAACATAAAACACCTTGTTGTTTGTTTGTTATTTGTTAATGGACAAGGTCTAGGCATGCAGAGTACCAAGTACCTTAGACACCGACTGCTTTGGTCATATGGTCAGTCCTACTTAGAATTTTGCCGAGACTAAGGAGTTCCAACCCTAGCAAGGGATCTTTTACATGCTACACATCGTAGTAACATCGGACCCACGCCTTTACATCACTTCCGAACGATGGCATTCTGTAGATGCTTTTATCTGCATTTTTTTATTTTTGAAAACCTCACCGGCACCGGGAATCTAACTCGCGACCCTTAGATCAGTAGTCAGGTTAGATTTTGCGTCAGTTTTGACACAGACTTACGCAAAACTTAACCTGCTAACCTCGAATTTGACATAGACTTACAGTGCCACCAACATAAAACACCTTGTTTTTCAATATTTTATTAAATCATGGTAGCCATGAAAAAATGATCCAAATGTTTCCGCTGTTTGCTCTACTATTACTAAAGTATTATACAGTTACACTACACGTTTTCAGATAATTTGTAATCTTGTGTAATATGATTAAGGTAGTTATAGATTTGAGCGATAAATATAATATGTGAATAGTGTAAATCTACTCTGTCGCCTTTCTCAAAAAGTAGTAGTTGTTGTACTATTTCACGATAATTTAAACATCATCCCTTCTGAGAATAAATTGCGCTAAAAACGATATGACATTTTCTTTTCCTTTTTTAGAGTTTATTTACTTATATTATCTTTTCCCAGTATTCTACTGTAATTAACTTGTTCCGTTATTTCTGTAAGGTGTTCTTAATTTACCTTTATTTATTTTGTATAACTTTGTTGCTGTAGATTTTAGTGCGACTAATTTTGAGTCTTATCGTTCCGCATTAAGTTCCACTTCTTTGCCTGTATGGTCGCTGTCTGTAATTTATTTTTAACTTTTACCTTTTACAGCTATTATTATAGTGTAATTCTTTAAGAATCCAAGTATTTCTATTGTTTTCTTATATCACTTCCGCCATTTCTATCGTTTATACTCATATATTAATTTGATGGTAATCTTATTTACCTCAACAAATTCGATTGCTTTAGTTTATCTCATATAACTTCTGTTGTTCTTTCTATTTTTTGTTTTTTATATTTTAGTTGACTGAACTTTTCTAGTAGGTACTTCTATGATGTTAAGAGAGCAAAAATACTTGGGCAATATGCAGTTAATGTTCCCTATTAAACTTTATTCACACTTATATAAAACATTGCGTATTAAAATGAAAAGTCTCCCTACAATGCGCCAACCTTAACTCCACGTGATTTCAATCGAATTCGACGTACATTACCGCCGCGCCCTCTAAGCTCTTCCTTATACTCTTATCATTGAAACGGCTTGGCTGTACTTAGGGGTGCACTCGTCTGCCTAAGATCCAGGGGGAACGACTTTTAGCAACACCAAGGACACCTAATACAGTAGGCGACGTCGCAGGATGTTCGAAACCGGCAGGATTCCGGAGGGGAGGACATAAGCTTTGTAATGAAGTCCTGAACAATTTCCAGCGCCGGGGGAATTTGAGAATGAGAATGAATGATCCCAATGCTCTACGGCGGGAATTAAGGTACTATGATGGCGAACTAACTCCACCGCCGCCTGCAGATTTGGGTTTCACCTACGGATGATATTGCGTTCAGCCGGCGTATACGGGCCATTAATTAAATAAATGTTAATATCCGAGTGCGTGCTGGGCGCAATGAAAATAAAAAAACCTTAACGGGGCGCAGTTGCGCTCTTTCGGCTCTGAATACTAGAGTGAAGCTTGCTCAAGCCCTTTGTGCACGAAAGCAGTACACTAAAAGCATTAGATAACGCACGTCATTAATGACGTTACTGAAAGTAGTCTATGCAGATACTTTAGCATAGCACAGGGGTATTTTCCCCGCATTCTGATCAAAAGTTTTTATATGGACTTATACTTTTTCGACTCCTTAGAATGTTAAGCAATTTTAAAATAATCGTAAAATATTCAACTGTACGCTTGTGGAGTGATTACTAGCAGTTAGTATTTACATGATTATTTATTGATAAGTGATATCATGTATTGCGAAACATTGCCGAAAACATATTTTCTCTCCCTTTCTCTTCTTCGCTGTATCTTTATTTGTGGAGAATTGTGCTCTAATGGTTATAGATAGTGGTAGACCAACGTTTTACATCTCTGTATGCCTTCTGGTTCTCATTAATTTGAATGCAGTGGATGCTCAGCAATTTCTTTGATTTTATCTAACCACTACGACGAGGAACTTCCTCTAGCTCTTCTCCCTTATAGATTGTCTTAAACAACTACCTTGTCTAGGTTGGCAAAAGTCTCTTCGGATGATGTGTTTAAAGTACTGAAACAAATCTGCAACAGATTGTCTACAGGAGATCGGTAATATCCAATTCATTTAAAATCGAGGTATTAGATCATCTCGCTGTCCACATAATAACATAATTAGTCTCCAACAGTATATTTCGAATGCATCTATAGCACGTTTATTCGCTACCCTGATTGTCCCCGATTGAACTCCATATGTAAATACAGAAAATGCGAAGGGTTCAAATAGAACCTGTTTTGTGTTTCATATGAACAGTTTACATACCTGCGAGGGTACGTGTGCAATTTTATAGTGCCTTTCGATCTTATGTTTGCTATTTTATTTCTTTTTTGAAATTCCTTCAAATGACTGTTAACCCTCAAGATTATAGGCTACGCTTTAATTCGCAAAACCGCATTACCGAATCTTGGTGTAAATCGCGTGTTCATGCAATTCATCAGAAATTATTATTATGTTTAGATGCTATGTTTAGGGTAGCTGCTGTTCAGCTTTTGTCAGGACATTTTCAAATTATACGAATGTGCGGCTTTTGGAGTACTTGTCTAAGATTACGACCCCGCTTGTATATAGCTTTCTTGTCATATTTTTACGCTTGATAGTATATCAAGTTTTGTGCAGGCATTTAATGGTTCATAGCATTACGAAACCGTATCCGCCGTCCTGAAATCTGAAAGGCACTTGTTTTGTAACGTCGCTTATATTCGTTGACACTTCTCGGTTTATCGTCTCCTGTAGGCAAAATACCACTACTGTGTGTGGGGTGGGATCCAAACCAAGCGAGAGAGTGCCCCTGGTCACCTTTCTCATGCGGGCCATGTCGTCCTTTGTTGCCACATGTGAGTTCTGTGAAGCAATCATTGGCTACTCTTCATCAACGCCTAAGCTCGTTGGAGCATTCTGCCGTTCTGCCTGCTTTGCGACATCGCCGTAACGCACGCTGAATTCGTCCGACCGCCGCAAGTAAAGCTAACAAGGTATTTTGTGTACTATTATTTAGTGGCAGCTATCTTATTTCGCGCACTAATTAATGCTAGCGACCCTATTTGTGTACTATTCAATGGCAGCAATCATTTCTCACGCACTCATTAATGCCAGTAATAATTTTTGGTACGCTAACTAACGTCAGCAATCGTATTTTGTGTACTATTTAATGACAGCTATCTCATTTCGCGCATTAATTAACCCTAGCGATTTTATTTGTGTTCGATTTGATGGCAGCAATCATTTCTCACGCACTCATTAATGCCAGTAATAATATTTTGTACGTTAACTAACGTCAACAAACGTATTTTGTGTACTATTTAATGGTAGCTATCTTATTTCGCGCACTAGTTAACGCTACCGATCATATTTGTGTACTATTCGATGGCAGCAATAATTTCTCCTGCTCTCATTAAAGACAGTAATCATATTTTGTACGCTAACCAATGCCAGCCATCATATTCTGCGTAATAATTAAAGCCAGTAATCATATTTCATGTACTAGTGAATGTTAGTAGCCGTATTTTGTGTGACGTTGAGTGGCAACAACCTTATCGGAGTAGTAATTAGTGCCACCAACCCTATTTTGTGTACTAATGACTGTACAGAACTATATTTGTGTGCCAGAACATAAGACCTATTTGTTAAATGCTATCGTTATATTTTCTTTGTGTGTTGCATGCCGAGTTTCAGGTTAAGCAGTATGCAGTGTAAGATTGATGTAAAGCAGGGCCTGGACGAAGTTGTGAGCGCCAAAGTTAGGTCCGAGCGCTCCAGTTACCGGTTCCGGGGAGTCACAAAGCTGCATACATACCCTACTCCGTTTGGCTTTCGGGATTCAGTCAGACGCGGGTTCAAATACCGAAGCCCGTGGCGCCCTATTGTCCCTATGGCGTCCCGTTTATAGGACCACGCCCTTTTTCCTGACCGCATCAAGCCGTGGCTATTAGCCTGTTCTCAAGAATTTTAGGACAGGTGGTGGCGTTACCCAGACGTGAAAAGTTTAGCGGCACTTTCGTACCGTAACACTATATCAATATTATGAAGCAATAAACACCTTTTGGTCTTCTCCATGATTTTATTCTAATATAGTGAGTAGCGACATGTTTCAAAACCAGACTAGTTTCATCGTCAGGCCATAATGATCATCTACAGAGTAGTACTAGTATTAACGTAGATATATATAATAAAAAAGCCACTTATGGTTACTAATATTGGTAGAACATGGTACGATAAGGTAAAAATTTAAAAGTTGAACACACGTGAAAAAGCTTAAAAAGAAGAAATGAAGAACTAAGTAACCAGCACACTGCATCATAAAAATCGCTATACTGATTAACACATGATAATTAAAATTTGAAAGTTAAACAATGAACGTCATTGATGTGGCGCCAACCAGATTGAAGATAATTACAATAAGTAACTTAACCTAAAAATAGAAAAGTACCTAGATTCAATGACAGAAGCTCAATAAATTGAAAGGCAAAAAGGCTAAAGACCAATTAAGCGATGGAATCAACAAGAAAACGTCCAAATTATTTTATATTCAAGAAAATATTATTAGCATCAAAATTTGTGATTTCATTAAGTGTGAATTCATTATTGTTAGTCATAATTTTAAAAATCACAATGCAAAATTTTATAATCTTTATTAGAATCGGAGCTGTGGTTGGATTTGAAAATGTGATTAGCAAAAGCAGATTTATTAAGTCAGTAAAACGTAAAATTGTTGTCTCTAATCCAAGCGAATGTTCTTTAATTATTTTTTTTCATTTTGCGTTTAGAATACCTCAATTTCATAGCGACTTATTCTAACACTCAAATGACGTCATTTGGGTGCTAGAATGGAGTTATTTTAAACGCAAAATAGAATTTTTATATTTTGTAATTTATAAAATAGTATAGAGCGACATAATAGAAAAAATGGTATAAATCACTCGTTGCAGACGGTCCTTCAAGCACTCATTTATTCCTCAACTTGCCGCTATGCGGCTCGTTTCGAAATTTCAAATTCGTGCTCTAATAGATGCCTTCTGCAACTTGTATTTTAATAACTATTCTGAAAGTGCGTCCAGTTTGACCAATATAAAAAAAAGTCACGAGGAACAGTTAAGACTGTAGACACCAAATCGTTTTATTAATGTGGTAGGATCTTTATTGAAAACTAATAATTTCGGAAAGGAATTTGTAGTAGAAAAAAAATTGTAAATTATATTTGCTTAAAATGTTTTTATGGACCATGACATTGTACTATAATACAGAATTGAATAAAAAATCTTCTTTTCGGAATTATTAATAGGGGTTAAATTTTTTGAATATTTTATTTTGAGTTTACAATAAATAGGTGAAATTATCTGGAGAGGATAACCGTGTTTAATAGCAATAAATTTAATGATGTTAAATTCTATATTGAACTTTTCTGTTGACATTGGAGTGAAAAGTAAACATCAAAATGAAAATTAAAAATTAGCAAGTTTATGAAATAAAGGATGAAGAGACGAGTAAGGGATAGTATGGGAAGTACACTGTGCTTTGTATAAATACTAAAACTAAGATATTTAACATTGGCGCTAGGTAGTGTCTTCTGTAATCAAAATATCTAGAAAGGGTAGAGCTATTGCATTCAGTTTCAAAACTGCATTTAATATTGTGATGTACTGAGTTAAGCCAGGTGATATGATCATTAATGTTGGGGTTGTTAGAATTAAAAATTACCACGGTATCATCCACGTATCCAATCTAGTAAATAATATTGTGAATGAAGGGAGCTTTATTAAAAATTGTAATTTCCAGGTTATTCATAAAAATCTCTACTAACAGAGATGATAGGTTAGATCCCATGGCTTAACCTTAAAAAAGGAAGAATCAAATTTGGAAAACGTTGTGGCAAAGATAATTGAAACTTGATTTGCTTGTTTAAATTTAGCTTTGTCACAAAATATTTTCAAATATGATCCTTCCTTTTTCAAACAAGAGTCTGGTTTAGCCATTGCATCCAACTTATCGTCTCTGTTAGCAGATATTTTCATAAATAACATAGCAACATTTTGAATGAAGCTCCCTTCATTCAAAATATTATTTACTGGGGTAGGTACGTGGATGATAATCCTGGTAATTTTTAATTATAACAATGATCATATTACCTGGCTTAACTTAATACATCACAATATTAAATTCACTTTTGAAACTGAACGCAATAACTACTTACCCTTTCTAAAGATTTTGATTACAAAAAACACTAGCTCCAATGTTAAATTTGCCAATTTTCAATTTTTATTTAGCCGTTTACTTTCTATTTCAATGTCAACAGAAAAAATTCTTATGGAAACATTGCTTTTAAAAACCGTTATCCTCTCTAACTAATTTTACCCATTTGTTATAAACTCCGAATAAAATTTTCAACAAAGTTAACACGTGTTAATAATTAATAATTCCAAAAATAATGTTTCCATTCAATTCTGTATTATGGTACAATTTCATTGTCCATAAAAACATTTCAAGCAAATAGAATTTTCAAATTTTCTTTTCTACCACCTTTTATAAATTATTAGTTTTCAAGTTTCAAGATCCTACCCATTAGTAGAACGATCCCGTGTCTACTGTCTTAACTCTTAGTCGTGCGACGGTTTTTATATTGGTCAAACTGGACGTACTATCAAATAAAGATTTAAAGAACATTTGCTTGAATTCCAAACAACAATTTTACTATCGATCAACCTAATACATCTGCTTTTGCTAATCACATTTTGCAGTCCAACCAGAGCTTCGATCCTAATAAAGATTTAAAATTTTTACATACAGCTAATAGTTTATTACTTTAATAGTTTAATAGCGTACATAACAAGCGAAGCCCAAATAGTACATAACAGGCGAAGTGTATATAATAAATAATACAAAAAAATAAACATTAACAATAACACCAAATATTAAATTAAAGTTAACAATTTGCTTTTGAATTGATATAGAGCAGTGATTCCCAAAGTGGGCGATATCGCCCCCTGGGGGGCGCTGGAACGATCCAGGGGGGCGATAGTAGCCTCGGGTGCATTTGGGGGGCGGTGAATAAAATAAGGGGGCGGTGAAAGCTTAAAGAAGGAAGAGAAGATAAAAAGATTTAGAAAAACTATTCGTACATATTTCATCTGTTGTGTAACATTTTGTATCATTATTTTCCAAATAAACACACAAAATGCAAGTTACAGATTTATTTATTCCATGAAGACTATTTACCATTATTAAATGTTCTTATTCTTCTTCATACCATTTATTACTTTATTTATTCAGTCGGTTTATTCTCCGTTTCTTTAATTTTACTTTATCACACCCTTTTATACACCATCCAGAAAGTAAATACCATTATAATAAAGAGCATTTATTATTCAAATTTGCTTTTATTCAAAATACAGGTTACAAATTCAGAAAAGATTTGTTTATTTTAAAAATATAATTTTCTCTAGCAATAATAATTTATACAAAATTTCTATATGGTATATTTTATTATAACATTTCATAATTGACTTCTTCAGATAATCATTTGACTTTGGCTTTCACTTCAGTTATTTCGATAGTTAATACCTACAAATTAAAATCTAAGCTCTGATCTATCCCAACTAAATCAATTTATATGCTCGAACATTTTCAATAAACTATTCGCAATTTAACAGTAACTGTATCTAATATATCATTCATTAAACAATTCTCAAATATTTATGTTGTACTTTTAATGTATAAATCCTTCCTTGTACTTTTTAATTGCTATAATTTCCTACCTAGAAATACTCGTATAGACAATGATCAGTCTCAAGAAGCTACCACTACTATCTTTCTGTTTGTTCGCTTAAAGAATGTAGATTTCCAGGGGGCGCTGAGTAATTTTTTTTCTGAAAAGGGGGCGGTAGGCCAAATAAGTTTGGGAACCACTGATATAGAGGAAGATTAAAGATGTCCACATACTGTGACATGGTTAACTAGAGTGGCCAACCGGTTGACAAACGAATGCTGTTCATAAGTAGACCGACAAACTGGTGTACATAGTAGATCGTTAGTTCCAGTATGATAAGATGGAATGCGAAAATCGAAAAGATACAATACATTTGGAGTGTCTGTCAAGGAGTTCAGAACTTTAAATGCAACTATGCAGTCAAGGCAATTTCGTCTAGCCTCCAGCGATTTAACACCAGTGAGTGACAGTCGTTCACTATAGGACAAGGAATGATAGTTTATGTTGATTTTGAATAAAACGTAATTAATAAATTTTCATTGGACCCGTTCCAATCTATCAATATGACACTAATACCCAGGAGACCACACAACAGAGCAGTATTCTAGAGTACTTCTAACAAGGGAATTAAAAAGTAGCAACAAGCAGGTAACACTAGACATATCGCGAGTATTCCTTTTAACGAAACCACACATTTTAAAAGACTTGATTACGACATTGTCTAAATGAACAGAAAAATTCATATCGCTGCAGTATGTACCTACACCTAAGTCATTAACAGTAGACACTCTTTCCAGATTCGAAAGTCCGATGAAGATATTGAACAGAATGGTCGACTTTTTTTTAGGGAATGTGATCACTTTACAGTTGCCAACGTTAACCTGCATTCAATTGTTGACACACCAATTGTAAAGAGACGATACATTCTTTTGGATATTAAGACAATCATGCATGGTATTGGCACTAGAAAAAAGGCTGTAAGTCGTCAGCGAAGAGCAGGCAGTTGCTATATTGAAAGCAATTGGTAATCTCATTAATAAAGAAAGTGTGTTGAATCTACTTAAGATTTTAGAAATTATGTCGAAAATTAATGAATTTAGACTCAATGAAGTCGCAGATTCTGATACTACACAGTGGGCCAAAAAGCACAACTTGTTGGTATATTATAATTATTTTACGACTATTAGATAGTTAATTGGACCGGCTCGTTAATGCTGTTTAATATGTTAATAAAAGCATATTACAGAGCTGGAATACCATCGCTTGAACTTGTTTACTAAAAATCAACGATTCCAGCTCGGTAGTGATTTAATAATTATTTAATTCGTAGGTAGGCGGCGCTGCTTAAATATTAGAAATATCATTCATTTAATTGATTTATATCTGTCAGTTCATTTTCAACAATTGTGGCTGTAACAACTTGCAACCCATTATTTGGTTTTAAGTGCAAAGCAAAAACAAATAGTTACTCTGGAATCGTTGATTTTTATTAACTAAGTTCAAGCGATGGTATTGTAATTCTGTAACATGCTTCTATTAACATATTATACAGCATTAAAAAGCATGTCCAAGTGATTATCTAATAGGTGTAATAGTATATTATTATATGAGCGATTGACATTTGATGACATTTGCGCCACAAGCCGAAGGCGCGTGGCGCAAGTCATCTGAGTGAATAATGGCCATAATCGCGAATATAATACGATATTTTATCTACTCCTATGCAATAGGAGTCTTGTGTCCATATTTCCGAATTATGACTTTTGTGACAGCTGTTAACTTCAAAAGTCATTTAATAATAAGAATGAATTTTGTGATTGGCTACAACCTATTGAATAATGAAAATAGAATTTTCTGATTGGTTGCAACTTGCAAACTATTGAATAATGAAAATAGAATGTTATGATTGGCTGCAAACTGTGAATTATGAATCATAATTAATGGCCATTGTACAGTAGGAGTAGATAATAGTATATTATTATATGAGCGATTATGACAGCCATTATTCACGAAGATGACATTTGCGCCACAAGCCGAAGGCGCGTGGTGCAAGTCATCTGAGTGAATAATGGCCATAATCGCGAATATAATACGATATTTTATCTACTCCTATGCAATAGAAGCCTTGTGTTCATATTT
Source organism: Agriotes lineatus (assembly GCA_940337035.1). Taxonomy (NCBI): domain Eukaryota; kingdom Metazoa; phylum Arthropoda; class Insecta; order Coleoptera; family Elateridae; genus Agriotes; species Agriotes lineatus. Next base: position 37,447 of record CALNHX010007180.1, read on the forward strand.
CAGAATTATGACATTTGTGACAGCTGTTAACTTCAAAAGTCATTTAATAATAAGAATGAATTTTGTGATTGGCTACAACCTATTGAATAATAAAAATTGAATTTTCTGATTGGTTGCAATTTGCAAACTATTGAATAATGGAAATAGAATTTTATGATTGGCTGCAAACCGTGAATTATGAATCATAATTCATGGCCATTGTGCAGTAGGAGTAGATAATAGTATATTATTATATGAGCGATTATGACAGCCATTATTCACGAAGATGACATTTGCGCCACAAGCCGAAGGCGCGTGGCGCAAGTCATCTGAGTGAATAATGGCCATAATCGCGAATATAATACGATATTTTATCTACTCCTATGCAATAGGAGACGTGTGTTCATATTTCCGAATTTTGACATTTGTGACAGCTGTTAACTTCAAAAGTCATTGAATAATAAAAATGAATGCTGTGATTGGCTACAACCTATTGAATAATGAAAATAGAATTTTCTGATTGGTTGCAACTTGCAAACTATTGAATAATGAAAATAGAATTTTATGATTGGCTGCAAACTGTGAATTATGAATCATAATTAATGGTGATTGTACAGTAGGAGTAGATAAAAATTCTAATAGACCAACCAGTTCAAATTTAATGAGCGTTTAAATCTTGATCGGTATTTTTGGCCCACTGTGTAATTATATTTTCATGAATATACAATAATTTCGGCATTTTCTTGTTGATTCCAATCCTTACTTGGTCTTTAGTCTTCTTGCCTTTTAATTTATTCAACTTCTCTGGTAATTTCATTATCATTGAATCTAGGAACGTTTCTATTTTTAGTTTAAGTTACTGTATGCGCGTATTTTGAGCGAACTGTATATAAAAAAATGAGAGTTTGTGAGAATAAAACGCAAGCACTTCAACTCAACTGATTTTATTAATATCAACACATCTGCTACTAATGAGCGCTTGAGGGACACTGTCTTAAAACCTAAACTTTTAGCTAAGGGTGGGTCAACATATGGTGACCACCCGAATGCCCCCGAAGGGAAACATTCTTACAAACAATGGAAATTGTAACTAACATAAACTCCCCGCCTTGAAATTGCTCAGGGTAATTTCAAAGTTAACGAAGAACATTCGAATAATATTTAGTGTGATTGGATATCTTAACCTAATAAATAACGAAAAAAAATATAATAAACTAAAGAAAATGAGATTCATCACTGCATTAGTCAGTTTCATGGGGCGACAGGTAAAACACATAGTTTATTTGCGGCACGGCGAATCACTCCCTTTACCGTTTTCACGGATACCACTCGCGGCACTTTGTCACTACCAGGGTGCAGGTCGGTGATTCTTCCTAGTGACCACCTGAGCGGTGGAAGATTGTCGTCCTTGATGATGACAAGGTCTCCAACCTTGATGATGCCGGTGCTGTGTTGCCATTTGGACCGTGTTTGAAGCTCAGACACGTACTCTTTGCTCCATCTCCGCCAGAAATGCTGCTGAATATGCTGGAGCCGCTGGTAGGTAGAAAGCCTAGCCTCAGGAATGTGCTGGAGGTCCGGATCTGGTACCATTGTAAGTGGCTTTCCCACCAAAAAATGTGCTGGTGTCAGAGGTTCTAGGTCAGAGGGATGTGAAGATAGAGGGGATAGAGGTCTGGAATTTAATATTGCCTCGATTTGCACCATGAGGCTGTACAATTCCTCAAACGTTAACATAGCGTTTCCAGAAACCCTTTTCAAATGTGACTTCATAGACCTTATTCCCGCTTCCCACATTCCTCCCATGTGGGGGGAATATGACGGTATGAATTTCCAATTGAAACCATTTTGTGTTAATTTTGACTTAAGATCACTTTGTTTACTGAAGATGAAAGATCCTAGTTCCTTTAACTGTGATTTGGCACCAATAAAATTTTTTCCGTTGTCAGACAGAATTTCGGATGGCATACTGCGTCGAGAGGCAAAACGTCGAAGAGCTAGTATAAATGCTTCCGTTGAAAGGTTGGATACCAATTCTATATGAATTGCTTTAGTTGCGAGGCAGATAAATAGACATGAATAACATTTGGTTATTTTACAGCCACGCCCTTTTCTGTCTTTAATTAAAAAGGGACCTGCGAAGTCAACCCCAGCGGTGGTGAATGCTGGTGCCGGTGTGATGCGAGATTTCGGTAAATTCCCCATTATGGGTTGAGAGAATTTGGGTTTAGCCCTTATGCATTTTATACAATTGCGCGTAATTTTTCTTGCTAATTGCCTACCTCGTAAAGGCCAATATTTTTGTTTTATTGAAAACAAAAGTTGCTGTGGTCCACAATGCAATAGCCTTATGTGCTCGCGTGTGAATATTAGTTCCGTTAAATGATTTCGCGCAGGAAGAATAATGGGATGTCTTTGATTAAAATTCAAAATTGCGTGTTTTAAACGTCCTCCAACGCGAAGGGTTCCGTCTATGTGAATAAAGCAATCTAATCCCTTTAACGGTGAATTTTTGCCAATGGGCTTATTGTCGTGTAGAGCCTTAATTTCTTTAGGAAATTCGTCTTGTTGTACCAAAATGATCAGTCGCGAAGAGGCGTTGTTTAATTCCTGCACGGATAAGGGTGTGAAAACTTTGTTATTTGGTTTGCGAATATTGTTTATAAATCTGAGACACCAAGCGGTTATTTTTATTAAATGATTAAAATCGGAATGAGTTTTTACAAAGGTTGATATTTTTGATTCTGTAGGTTGCGTTGAGTTTGTAAATGACTGCAATAAATTTACTTCCTCGCATGGAAATGCAGGCCAGTTTTCTTCCGACTGCATTAAAAATCGTGGACCATGCCACCATAGTTCGCATTCCTTGAGTGCGGGAGGCGCAAGTCCGCGTGAGAGTAAATCTGCAGGATTCATATGAGTCGGTACGTGGCGCCACTGTGGAGGTTCCGATAATGTTTGAATTTCGGAAATGCGATTTCCTACAAACAATTCCAATTGGTTTGGTTGTGTATGAATCCAACCTAAGACTATTGTTGAGTCTGTCCAATATGTCACGCGCTTAAGAGACCGTTTTAAAGATTCCGACACCTTTTTCATTAGTCTTACTAAAATCTGAGCTCCTAGAAGCTCTAGCCGAGGTATGGTAATTTGCTTTACAGGAGCTACTTTAGTTTTGGAACACAACAAATTGGTGATTACGTGTCCGTTGGAATCCACATAGCGAACATAGATACAACCGCCATATGCAAATTTGCTTGCATCTGAGTATCCGTGGAGCTCTATAGCCATTGTAGACACTGAGCAAATATGTCTTGGTATTTGAAGATCATTAAGACAAGAAAGATTATTGAAGACCTTGTCGAATTCGTGACGGATTTCAATGGGCAAGGGATCATCCCATGAAATTTTGCTGCGCCAACACATTTGCAAAATAATTTTGGTGATTATAATACAGGGACTTAAAATACCAAGAGGGTCAAAAATTCGAGCGATTATAGATAAAATAATTCGTTTCGTAGGGGGCTCGTCTAACTTAGGAGTGGAAATTTGAAAAAATAATGTATCACTGGTAGAACACCAAGATACGCCGAGAGTCTTCTGGCTTTCGTCATGCCCCAACTCGATTATTTGGTTGCATTCACTGGAATGCAAACCGCGCAGAATTTTTGGCTCATTTGACAGCCATTTCCGGAGCTCGAAACCTCCAGAATTTAGAATTGTGGAAATAGATTTAGAAATGTAGATAGCTTCGTCTATCGTATCAGCGCCACAAAGAAGATCGTCAACATACATGCATTCCTTTATTATTTGTGCAATTTTGGGATGAGAATCCATGCATTCGTCTGCCAATTGAAACAGACATCGAATAGCAAGGAATGAGGCAGCTGCGGTGCCATACGTGACGGTATTTAATTCGTACGTTTTAATAGATTGTGTTGAGTCTGAGCGCCATAAAATTCTTTGGAGGTTGCGCTGAGGTGGAGTAATTAAAACTTGCCTGTACATTTTGGCAATATCGCTTGAAATTGCGAATGGATATGTGCGGAATCTAATGAGTATGACAAGCAAGTCGGATTGAATAGTAGGTCCAACCATTTGGATATCATTTAATGAAATACCGAAAGTGGAAGGTGCCGACGCGTCAAAAACTGCACGCAGTTTGGTTGTAGAACTTGTGTTTTTTAGGACACCATGATGCGGTAAGTAAAACGCAGGTGCATTATCATCGACGGAGTCAATTTTCGTCATGTGCCCTAAACGTTCGTATTCCTCTATGAAATTAGAGTATAACAATTTGAATTGCGAATTTGTGGAAAATTTTCTTTCTAAGGAGCGCAGTCTTACCTCTGCTCGATCTCGTGATTCTCCTAAATTCTCTGGAGATGACAACAGAGGGATTTCTACTATAAATCTGCCATTGGGATCGCGGGTGTGTGTTCTTTGAAAATGATCCTCGCAGGCTCTTTCTTCTTGGGAATATAATTTTGCATTTGACAAAGATTCGACTTCCCAAAACTTAGTTAACTGATTCGCTACATCATGAAAACTGATATTACAAACTAAAGAATTTGATGAATGCGGATATTGTGGAATTCTACCGGAAATTACATATCCGAAGACTGTATTGTGCAAATAACGGCAAGAAGTTTGATTGGGAAGCAGAATATCCCAAAAAATATCGACACCAAGGAGCAGATCAATTCGTTTCGGCATGTTAAAATTAGGATCACCCAAAATTATATTAGCAGGTAAATTTAATGCGTTTATATCGATTGGGGAAGGAGGTAAATTTTGCGTAATATTGGGCAAAAGAGAAAAATATAAGCGTGAGTTGTAATTATTGTATTTTGATTTAATAGTGGTCGAAGTGACCTCGAGTGATTTGGAAACGGAACCTCCCACACCTACAATCGGAATATTTACCTTTGACGTATGTAGACCTAGTCGCTGACATGTGTCAACGGTCATAAAATTCGCTTGTGATCCAGCATCAAGTAATGCTACGCAGTCATGTATGGCACCCGATTGGTCAAGAATATTAACAACAACCGTTGCCAAAACTGGTTGTGTGCTGCCTTGAGAAAGTTGGGTTGTATTTGAGACTTCCCCAATGAGGGCGAGAGCTGGAGCTTCTGACTGATTGTTTGCAGCTGAACTCAAAATTGGGACCGTTTCTAAGTGCAGTAACGAGTTGTGTCGTTTATTGCATTTTCGGCATGACCCAGATCTGCAATTTAAATTAATATGCCCCGGGCGTAGGCAGTTTATACACAATTTAAGGCGCTTTATTTCAGTTATGCGAGCATCTATGGGTAAATCTAAAAGTTTCTTGCAACCGTATGTAGGGTGATTTTGTTGGCAAACTGAACAGCGGTTGCCCTGAAATACAGCGTGGCTAAGTTGTGGTCTCACGGCTGTAGGTTTAGATTTAGTTGAAAAATTCGGAATGTGAGGTGTTGTGATTGAAAACTTTGGCACCTTCTCTACCTTTTCTAATAAATGACACCGTGTTTCTAGAAAATCCAGCATTTCGAGCATTGTTGGCATTTCATCTTTTTTAATGGTGGTGACTTCCCATTCGCGTTTGGTGTCTTTGTCGAATTTTTCGGATATTAAATGTATTAAAATACTATCCCACGTTTCTACCGGCATTTTGAGAGACGTTAAAGCACGAATGTGGCTTTGCGTAGCGTCCAACAGCGATCGAAGAGATGAAAATGACTCCTTTGTAACGTGCGGAAGTTCTACGATGCCTTTAATGTGATTATGAATTCTTAATTTCTTATTTTCATAACGTTTTTGTAGCAAGGACCAAGCTGATTCATAATTATCTGTGGTTGTTTCAAAACTGCGAACGACGTTAGCAGCATCGCCGTGCAGCGCGTCACGTAAATAGCGAAATTTATGTATAGTGCTCAAATTTGCGTTATTATGAATTAATGAAGAAAATGTATCATAAAATGGAAGCCATTCATCATAACCGCCACTATATTTTGGAATATTTAGCGCTGGAAGTTTGAACTGATTTTCAATATTAAATAAATTTAATTGTGATTCTGTACTTGCGGCATCACCATTCATCACCGCGGGTGGCGAGTTTTGAGACTTCAGCCTTTTATATTCTTGTAAAATGTGCATTGCTTTAGCTTTGATTGCAAAAAGACTGGATTCAAAATTTTGCCGTTCGTTGTATTGACTCTCGACGTCTGCTTGATCGACCAAAATTTCGATTTCATCTTGTTGCGACGCGAAATCAACGGATAATTGATCGCATTTATTAGTGCGTTCCTCTAGTTCAAGGATTTCTAGGGATGCGATATCTTCAATGTGCATTAATGATTTTTCATATAGTTTTGTAACAAATGAAATAAACGTTGTTAATCGACCTTTTATAGCACCGCGCTTTCTTATAAATTGTGAAAGTTGCTCACTGTTATTAGCCATGGTAAAATGTTAAAGTTACTAATAACTAGAAGCCGAAATGTAGTTATTGAATCGCAAAATATTTAAAATTGCGCGAAATAGTGCCAGGAATTTTTGTGGAACAAAGGATACTGGAAATTCTGACCTGAACAGATGTGCCTACAGCCTTCGTATGTTCCGTTGCAGTTGATGTTTTGAATGCCCTGGAGTTGGCCCTTTGCAGTGGACCACCCAAATGTTGATTGCGTGTGTGCGCGATTGATGACCAGAGATCCTGCCGATAGGTCCAACTATTCAGCTGGCGGACTGGACTCGGGTTGAAAAATGCGTAGCAGTAGCAGGTAGCTGTTGTGGATGCGTTTTTGAAGTACACTTGCACTTTCGTTTGCGAAAACAATAACACTGTCCCAATCGCGGATCGAATGGACCAAAAAATGTATGCGCGTATTTTCAGCGGACTGTATATGAAAAAATGAGAGTTTGTGAGAATAAAACGCAAGCACTTCAACTAAACTGATTTTATTATTATTAACACATCTGCTACTAATGAGCGCTTGAGGGACACTGTCTTAAAACCTAAACATTTAGCTAAGGGTGGGTCAACATATGGTGACCACCCGAATGCCCCCGAAGGGAAACATTCTTACAAATAATGGAAATTGTAACTAACACTAGTGAATAAAAAACCAATAATCCATAGCAACTAACAAAATTCATATGTTACCGTGGGAACTAATACACAACCACGTAATACGATTAGCTATTTAATAGTTATTTACTATACAAGTGAGATAAGAGCATCTTTATATAGTTATGTAAGCACACAAGTATATTAATAATGCATTATCACACATGTATTGTACAAAACTTTATCTACAACTGCCTAAAATTGAGAAAATTGCATTAAGAGAAATGTCGGATCTGTCATTTTCAAAAATATTTTAGAATGTCATTATGTCATTCATTTTACACTATTTCAGTTAGCTAATGGCGCCATTACACCACTCAGTTAGGTAATGAAGCCATTACATAAGTGAGTGGCGTAATAAACTTCATTACCTAACGGAAATAGTGTCAAATGAGTGGCGTAATGAGTTACTTATCCTACTGGAGTAGATAAAAATATATATTAAATTTTAAAACTCATTTATATAATTGTAGTTCTTGGAAAAATTTATACTCCATACTTGAATAAAGAGATTTTATTCATTGGGGGAACAGCTTTCCCCTTATGCATAAAATGCCTTTTTACTCACTTGTACCATAATAGTAAATTATTATACCAGACGATAAAGTTAAATTTTATCTACAAGTGAATCGTTTAACGTCGAGACGAAGTCGAGACGTGAATGATTCAAGAGTGGCTAGTAATAACTTTATCGTCGTGTATAATACATTTTTTTTCTATAGGAAGAACTTTAACAATTTCAAAAGAAAATAAGGAAAGTCAATCACATTGTAAAATCTCAGTAGCTAGATTGGGTTGCTAGGATAATACAAAGCTGTAATATTTAATTTAAATAAAAGTTAGAAAATTAAATTACTTTATCTACCCTTGATGTTAAAGTGCTACTTTATCTACCCTTGCTGTTAAAGTAACACTTGACCTTTTGTTTTGAGTCGATTAAAGCACACTTTAACATTTGCTATAGAAAAAATAAATATTATCGTACTGCAGTGACTTATAATGTACTCTATGTAAACGCTTTGAGTGACTAAAGTCATATGTTATTCACAAGTGACTAATTGTTTCATTGCACACTGCTACTAATTTATTAATTAATTTAAATTAGCTGCCGATTACTATCACAGTGCCGAAAGATGTCGTTAGAAGTTGTCAGACCAGCTATCTGTATTACACTTTTTTCATTTGTACTTCAGAAAGTATAATAAGTATTTCAGAAAGTGTAACATGTAGTTCAAATTAGTAAATAGTAATTGAGGATGTGTAAAAATTCTGAATGAATGTTATTGTCTGTTAAAAAGACTTATTTATTGCAGCCCTTGGAAAGACTGATAAAAAATCTAGTTATGTCTTAACTTACGTCTGTATGTGAATGTCAGATTGCACTTTGTTTATGAAAACAATTGTCACTGTGACAGGCAAACGTTTACACTGGATTAAGTTTACGTGTATCAAACAAATAGAAAAATGAGATGGCATCTACACAACAACAACTAGGGCATTAATTATAACAGTCAATAAAAATTGTTTTTATTAAGTGTTTTGTATATTTTTAGGAAAATAGTTCAAGCTCAAGATGTACTTTAGTTCTTTCTATCTTCTGGTAGTTCATTTGCTTCAATGGGTATATATCAACGTATGGCAAACTTCAATTCGATCATGGCATGCTGCAAATGAGTTTTTTTAACACACAATATTATTCTGAGTGTAAAAACTTCTAAACCGTATTTACCATTTTATTTTTTCAGTTAAATTTAATATTACTAAGAAATGGTGTTTATTTTATTTTAATTAAAATGTAAAAGCTAAATGCGTATACCTAACCTCAAAAAACCACGCTCTATAAAAACTCTGTAAACGCCAATTAATTGCTAAATTATATATTTTCATTCGACTAGTACTTTTTTACTCTTATACTACACAAAGGGTATTGATGACCAGGCCTATTCTTTCGTTGGATAAATAGTAGTGATGGGCATAACCGGATAATTTTCATAACCGAATTATTTGCATTCGAATCATATTAATAACCGAATGATTATTTGAATAATCATTCGAATACATTTTGGCTCTCGACGTTTCGATTAAGTCAGCCGGTTTGCCGGTTCACCGTCATCTGCATCGACATCGGTTCACCGTCATCTGCATCGACATCGTAACTTGCATATAGCAGAGCAACCAAAACATAATATGTACGGTCGGCGCCTTAGAAATCGGGACACGTAATATGTTCTTCTAGTCTTTGGAGTATTCTTGCTCCGGTTACTTCATTAATGTGAGATGGCATTTCATAATTGAGAAACAATAAACAATCTGACGTAACAATTAAAACCATAATAACTGTAAAAACCTAGTTTATACACTTAAAAAATACGGGCGGACGCCAATTCATCACCAACTAATCCCTAGCAAATTTTGTAGGTCTTAATGATAGGCCAACTCATCACCGGCATCAGATAACAACCGGCCAACTCATCACCAGAGACAGGCCAACTGATCACTAGCATCCTAATTACCACTTAATCGTTTTTGAACATTTCAATGATACTTAAATTGCCGCCTACCCACAGATTTCGTATGAAACACCTACACAGGAAAATAAATAATCGAAAATTGGTGGAAAAACTTTTTATTAAATTAATGCAAAATAAATTTACACAATATATACATAAGTAGGTACACATTTAATTGTTAATTATTTTCAAATATCATTCGAAGTCGAAACTTTATACCTATGCGATACAAGCTTTACAAAGTCGTAATCAAATATAATGCCGTCTTTCTGCTCACGCAACTTTTCTTGTAGAAACAATTCAGCTTGCTTAAGGGGAAGAGAGCACTTAGAGTTTCCTATAGATTTTAGATAGGTGGCGCATCTATCGATAACCTTAAAAATGTTTGTGATTAGGCCACCACCCGAACAGCAATTATGGGGTAAGATTACGCAAAACTAATTTTACTGATAAGCACTTAAGTGCCCTAATGTTAAGAAGGATTAAGTTGTAAGGTAGACACTAATTGTTTCCTAGCACTTTCTCTAAAATGAGATGGTGATTCATATTTGTGTTGTTAGGAAAGCACCACTCAAAGGAGAAACTATCACTTGTTTGTAATCAAGTGAGATAATTGGTTGTGTGTATCATTATTAAATATAGTTCTACAATGGTTCGCAGTTCGTGTATTACAAAAAAACGAAATAAATCTGCCAAAGCTAGAAATAGTTACCTTAAAGCGAATGAAAGTGTTACAATCAATAACAAATTCTGATCATGATGTACCAGAAGATGCTCATATTGAATATTTTGGCAAGTAAGTACCTCTTAAAATTAAATATCTATATCCTTTTTATTTTTAAGTTTCTGATTTGTTTAGAAATTAAAAGTTATTGCACATCACCTGCATGTTATTGGATATCCTTATTTAAGTAAATGAAGCATCAAAATAAGTGGATTGTATTTTACGGTACTTTGTAGGCAATAGTAATTTGTACAACTAGTTTTGAAAGTCATACTTTTATACATGAATTTGCAGTTTGATAACGAAGGCGAAGTCCGAGTTAATCAAGCAAATGAATGAAAAAAAGAACTTTCAAAACGTTTTGTACACGTAGTTTTTTTGCATAGTGATCTCTTTGTCAAAATTTAGTCGAAAAGGACTTCGGAATTGACAACTGTCAAATTGACATTTCAATAAAATAGTTAAAAAAGTGTACTTTTTTCACGATTTTTGCGTTAAAAAAGTGGAATCTTCAATACGATTTTTCGTTAAAAAAGACGACTTTCACGTTCACTATGCACAAAAAAGTATTTATACTGTACTATAAATACTCGTACTTCTTGACTAAAGTACATTGAAAAATAGCATTGCCTTCAAATCTACAACTGTTAGTAGTAGGGCGACACCTAAATTAGAGCAATCCGCGAATTAAACCGCGAATTAAATCCGCGGATTGATCTAATTAATTTCGCGGTTTGATCTAATTAATCACATGTGAAGTTTGATATGTAATTTACATATGTGCTACTGATTAAATTACGCGGCGGCCATTTTTAATTTGCTTCCGGAATTACATGGCGGTCCCTGTTTTTGAATTTAAACTTCCCGGGGGTATCGGCCATCTTTGTTTTCTGCGCGCGCACTTCTCACGGCTATCGTTTTTAATTTTGAATTTTCGCGGAAATATTTGAATTTCAAACTGGTAGATCTATCTCTTTCTCTCTTCTGCTCCTTGGTTGTCTCTCTCTCTCTCTCATGCACGGCGGCGATTTCCATTGTCCCTACCTACTATAGGAAATTTTTCAGATTTTTTTTCTAAGTTCCAATTTTTGAATTTAAACTTCCCGGTGTGTCGGCCATCTTGGCTTTCTCGCATTTATTTAATTTAAAAAAAGCTTTCTGCGATGATCCTAGGCCGGATTCGAACCAGCAACCGCAGTATTACGAGTCTAAGGTCTTAACCAACTGAGCTACAGAACATCGTGCTTGAATGCGGTTAAAACTTTAACAGTTGCGTGCGGGTTCGACGTCGAGCTTCCTTGTTGTAAACAAACTATTTTTTGAGAAATATGATTTATAAGAATGGAATTGTATAGCCTGTGGTGTTAGATGAAGTGTCGTAATTTTAAAAAACTGATTTTTCGATTGGATGTGGCATAATTAATAATTTTATAATTTGTACCTGCTATATGGATGGATTAACGAGATTCTCATTGTCCCTACTTACTATATAGGTGGAAATTTCCATACTAAGTATGAAAAGGTCTCACATAATATTATTAAATTATTTATAAAACCACGGCTATTATCCATTTTGCATATTTGAAATGCTAGAATATGATTAATTTTATGCTGCTATGCGTAATTACAAAAGACATTATAGCCCCGAGCTTTCTATTTGTCATTCTCAATTGGCCTAACAGGTCGCTGCCTGTCGGAGTTCAGCTCTTTGGTGTTCGTCACGGAATACGATAACATGAACAAGAAGATAATACGTATTGCTTGAGTAAGAAAGAGATAAACATAAAAACTCGTCGTCGGTAATCATATTTGCTGTAAAGGGCAACTGTCGGAATCCACAAGTTGAACGTATCGTTATAATTTCTTCTATTTCGTACTACCTAACTACTAACCACGTCAGAGGCGAAACTCGAGTCGAGTTTCGCCTCTGACGTGGTTAACACGTTGAGTTACCGTGCTCTTCTGTCCCTTCCCTTTGCAAAGAGTTTCGCCTCTGGCGTGGTTAACACGTTGAGTTACCGTGCTCTTTTGCTTTTTTCCTCCTGATGAAGCCCCTTACGAAAGTGGGCGAAACGTTGAGTTCTTCGATTTCAATCATGACACGGTCCAATCCCGGAAGTCGTTTGTTACTGAAATATATGCATGTTGACAACACATTAGCATAAATTTGCTCTAACTTGTTGCAATTTTAGTAAGATTTGAATAAAAACACAATTTCGCTGAAAAAGTTCTAACCAAAAACGACAAAAACAATATTTTTATACAACTTTCATTGAAAAATCTTCTACCACAAGCATTTCTAGAAGCAAAATTCACGCACTTTCGCTGAAAAACGGTCTGTTCCACATCATCTCACATAAATTTTCACAAAAATCGACATCATGTCACATAAATTATACAAAAACTGTCATCACCTCACTTGAAATTATACAAAATACGATATTTTTATTCAACACACGATGATAATTGAACAAAAATCACGCAATCACACATCATCTCACATAAATTTACACAAAAATCGACATCATGTTACATAAATTATACAAAAACTGACATCATGTCACTTGAAATTATACAAAAAACGATATTTTATTCAACACACGATGAAAATTGAACAAAAATCACGCAATTACACGCCATCTCACATAAATTTACACAAAAATCGACATCATGTCACATAAATTATACAAAAACTGCCATCATGTCACTTGAAATTATACAAAAAACGACATTTTTACTCAACACACGACGAAAATTGAACAAAAATCACGCAATTACACGCCATTTCACATACATTTTTACAAAAATCGACATCATGTTACATAAACTATGCATAATTTTGGAATGTTTTACACTTTTTATAAAATGCATCGCTCAAAATTAAAAGAAATAGCAATTTCGTTGAAAAATTCTTATACCACAAGCATTTCGATAAACAAAATTCAAAAATTCTTGTACTTTTGATGGAAATATATGTATGTTGATCACAAATTAACATAAACTTGAATAAAACACACAATTTCGTTGAAAAATTTGCAAATGTTTTACACTTTTTATAAAATGTATCGCTCAAAATTAAAAGAAATCACAATTTTTTAAATTATATCACACCATTATGAAATCGTAGATTGATTTTTTGACATTTTACACTTTGTAGCTGTAAAATAACTTCAAATACTAATATTTTAGCTTTAGATTTTGTAATTATTGCAAATTCGTGAAAAACAAAAGCAGAGTAGAAATAAAAAAACACAAACACTTTGTAATAAACAAATATATTGTTCTTATTTCGTATAATACATAATAATATAAATATAAATGTACAGGTGAATGTCTTCTTTTCTAAAAATTTGCTAGCTATTTACAAAGCGGTAGTTTGAGGTGCACAACATTTCAAATTAAAAAGGCTGCAAGTAATAAAATCAGAATTTCATTGTGTCATTTTAAAGTTTAAGATGCACCCAATCTAGAATTCCCTTCGTTTTTGGTGTTGATGACATCTGCCTTAGAGGCGTTTTTCTAACGGCCCTTTTTTGGAGGCGTTTCCTTATCGGCGTTCTTCTGACTGAACCTTTTTGATGTGGACTTGGATGAGTAGCTGGTGTTTTTAATTTATATTCTAAATCGGACTCGCAGTTATCAGTTTCCATTTCGGTTTTTCCTGTAGTACCAGTCGGGGTTGGCTTCTTTTGCTGTTTAGGTTTAGCTAGCAGCACATTAGCAACGTTAAGGTCTTTGATGTAAGCTGCAAACTGTAGGCGTCCGGGTGGATTAATAGTTTTTCGAGGCCGCAGAGTGTCGTGAACTAAATCGACTATGTTAGACGCCGGTAAAATTTCACCCTTTATAGTAACGGTACCCTTGTGATCCCAGCTCACATCGTTTGAGGCACTCAAAATGCGTAGGAAAACTTCAGCTTTTTTCTTAAAAGTTTTGGGAAGTGTAGATAAAATAATGGCATTTGATAGGCTGTTACTGGTTGTTTCAATGGGTATTTTGATTGGCTGCCGTGCCTGGTTTGTGAAATGAAGGTACCTTTGTAAAACCTGATTGTACTGGATCCATTTATCGTGATCAGTTAATTTGGACTTTAAAACTTTTTGCATTTCGTCATCAAGCTGTGATAATATATTTTTCTCCGCATCATCGCCAGACTTAAGACGTTGGACAAATTCCGGCGATACAATCAACATCTTCCGCTCTTGGTCCATTTTAGTCGAAAAGGAGCTCAGCCGTTTGTTCTGATAGAGCCGTCGTGAATAAACTAACTTAAAATCAAGACTTTCATAATAAATATATAAAAAAATGCGACAGGTACGGGAATCGAACCCGTATTCTCTCTCGAGATCAGAGCTTGAATCTGACGCCTTAACCATTCGGCCAACCTGCCTCCCTATATAAACGAGCACTCTCTGCATAATTAAGAAAAAAGCCTTCTACATGCAATTTCATACAATTTTTCATATAAATTAAGCCATGTACAAATTTCTAAAGCGGTTTTGATATATATTTTATCGAAAGACTTGACCCTCAGCTACCGTTTTATTATTTGTCGTGATGCGTCATCGTTGAATTTACAAGAGCCAACCTGTCTGGTGTGTGACGTACGCAATGTCTCCATCCCTTTTTATTTTATATATATTTCTGAAAGTCCTGACTGACACACTCATCAACGCCCAGCCCAAACCCTTGGACCTAAAAATCTGAAATTTTGCACAGAGGTTCCCTTTATGATGTATACAAGAAATAAGGAAGGATATTTCGAAATTCAACCCCTAAAGGGGTAAAATAGGGGTTAAAATTTTGTATGGAGAAATAATATTAAATAGGCATTTCGAATTAAAACTTCGTAGGAGTACTCCTAAAAACAAATAAGCAAACACGTATTTTGTGATTTTCCGAAAATCAACCCCTTAGGGGGTGAAATGGGGTAAATAAGCCTAAAATACGATATGGGTGTCGTTATTGAGGTTTTTTGGGACGTTGATTGCGAAAATGGCATTTATTTTTAAGTCCAAAAAGGTGGACATGACATAAGGGAAGGGACAGGTCTGGACGGGACGGGACGGGACTGGACTGGACTGGACGGGACGGATTGGACGGAACTGAACGGGACGGGACTGGACGGGAAGGAAAGGGACGGAAGGGGCGAGACGGAACGGGACGAGATGGAAAGGGAAGGGAAGGGAGGGGATCGAAGGGGTGGGGACGCGACGGGAAGGGACGAGGCGGGACGAGACGGAAAGGAAAGGGAAGGGGTGGGATGAAAGGGGAGGGGGTTCCAATTTTGTATAGAGAAATAATATTAAATAGCCATTTCGACTTGAAACTTCGTAGGAGTACTCCTAAAAACAAATAAGCAAACACATATTTTGTGATTTTCCGAAAATCAACCCCTTAGGGTGTAAAATGGGGTAAATAAGCCTAAAATACGATATGGGTGTCGTTATTGAGGTTCTTTGGGATGCTGATTGCAAAAATGGCATTTATTTTTAAGTCCAAGATGGTAGACATGACATAAGGGAAGGGACTGGACGGGACGGACTGGACTGGACGGTACTGGACGGGAAGGGAAGGGACGGACCGGAACGGAACGGCAAGGGACGGGGCGGGGAGGGACGGGGCGGGGCCGAACGGGACGGGGAAGGGGACGGGAATAGGATGGGATGGGATGGAATGGGATGACAGAAAATAATTAGTCATTATTCAATACACAAATAACGAACCTTGCGCGTACGAAGTCGCGGGTAACAGCTAGTATATGTATATTTCTAAAAGTCCTGACTCACTCATTCACTCACTCATCAACGCCCAGCCCAAACTCTTGGACATAGAAAGCTGAAATTTTGTCCAGAGGTTCCCTTTATGATGTATACAAGGAATTTCGAAATTCAACTTCTAAAGGGGTAAAATAAGGGTTCCAATTTTGTATGAAAAAATAATATTAAATAAACATTTCGACTTGATACTTCGTAGGAGTACTCCTAAAAACAAATAAGCAAACACGTATTTTGTGATTTTCCGAAAATCAACCCCTTAGGGGGTGAAATGGGGTAAATAAGCCTAAAAATCGATATGGGTTTATTGCGAAAATGGCATTTGAAATGTGGCAAACAGATTTCTAATAGGGAGTAGGCATCCGCTAAGTAAAGATTTTTGAAAATTCAACCTCTAAAGGGGTATAAAAGAGGTTGGAATTTTGTAAGATAAAATTTTGAACTAAGTCATTCAAGGTTTTTGGAAATTTGTCCACTGAACGTGAAAATAGGAGATGACGGGAAGGGAAGGGACGCGACGGGACGGGACTGGACGGGAAGGGATGGGATGAGAGGGGAGGGAACGGGACGGGACGGGAAAGGAAGGGATAGGATGGAAGGGGGGACGGGGAGAGACGGGACTGGATAAGACGGGACGGGAAAGGAGGGGACGGGACGGGACGGGACGGGACGGGACGGGACTGGACGGGAAGGGATGGGATGGGAGGGGAGGGGACGGGACGGGACGGAACAGGACGGGACGGGGACGGGAAAAGGGAACGGGTAAAGGGACGGGAACGGGGATGGGGATGGGATGAGATAGGATGACAAGAAATAAGTAGTCACAAATAACAAGTAACGAACCTCGCGCGTACAAAGTCGTGGGTAACAGCTAGTACATATAGATACATATAAAGAGTTTTCCATTAAGAAGTCCCATTTTAAATTTCTCAGCATTTTTGATCTGTTGAATAGCAAGCCTTGAATCCTTGACATTTTTGAGTAAAAACTATACGATTTAAGAAAATGGCAAGATACACGCTCCAACAGTGTATAGAAATAGTGAAAATTCTTGATAGACCATTCTGATCAACTTTTCTTAGTAAAAATTTTACCGTATCATGAACAAAAAGGGTGGTTTACCTGAAGAGAAAGTAGTTTTAGTTTCACTGTCAAGGCCGACTTGTTTTAAAAAAACTGAAAATATTTTTAAAATTCTCTTCAAACCAGGCAGGATTTAATCCGACAATATTAAAATAAAATTCAAAAATGTTTAGTTCATCGCACATTTTGCAACATTAATCCTGGGACACACTGGTATATTGTTTACAAGGAAAGAAAATTGACTTTCTTCAGCCTATATTGGACAATATGGACATGTCCTATTTTTATTTCCCGCAAGATGGCGCTACGAGCCACACAAGCCGCGAAACAGTTTTTATAATTAAAATGGGACTTCTTATTGGAAAACCCTTAATTATCTAAGGAGCATTTATTTTCTTAATGATCTTAACTTCTTTTTTTTATACTAGTTAACATAAACCACCGCTAAATTATTTAAAGCATTGCTAGATAATTTTGTTTGTTCCCAAGAGCCCCAAGTGCTTTTTCTAATGCCAATGTTGTTAATTCAATGCTCAAATATATTATAGGAAGCTTCAAATTAGTGCTTATTTCATTTACAATAATGGGCATTTAAATTGTCCTGTTTTTAAATACCTCACAGTGAAACTGTGTGCTATTGTTTCTAGTAAAATATGTAATTTATTTGTCTGCCTGAGATCAACAAGTGCTTTTAAATATAAATGAAAGTGTAAATTGATGCATGCTGATAAAATAATAGGCAAAATAATTGAGTTGGGACACATTTCTTTTGTAGCGCACGGGCCCAACCAACCCCTCCGCTCCTTAGCTACGTTCCTAATCCCAATTATGTTAACTTCTACTACATTTTTCTAATGCTTTGTTATACCTAGAATAGGGCGAATTGATAAATAGAACCGCTTTACTCGTAACCTCGCAAAATTTCTACAGCTCTTCACTACTTATGGTTCCCGCTTACTAGCTGGGGTAATTGGAACCACTTCGTTTAGCTGAATTAAGCATGTCGGCGCCGAAGATATTTGGACTAATGTTTCCGCCTATGAGTTATGTTTTATAGTTACGTTATGGTTCGTTTGAACTGTTTTGTTTATGAGTTCACAGAAGGAACGCAATAGGTAATTTCCTATTGAATGGAACGGCGCCCGCCCTCAAGACCCAAACAATATGGGAATGAGGAGTGTTACCGAGATGAGGGCATTCTTGTATAGAAAAGCAAAGGTGTTGGACGAAGGTGCGGGCGCCGGACCATTACCGTTCCAACCCTTATTATTAGTTATGTTCATTTTTTGGGCTATTTATTGGTTATTTCAGTTTTCAACCAAATAAACTGTGCTTATCGGTCTTAATGTGTCAAATCATGTGGCTTGTTTAAACGGCATTGGTTGCGGATCATTTGTGTACCAAGCAAATCTCGAGTGTCGTGTCGTAGAAATGCGAGGATTATTTTAGAGGTTTTATTTTGTATTGTGCCGGATAAGTTCATATCAGCAAAAATGGTAATTAAAAGATTACAACGGAAGTTGAATGCTTAGGCGATCTTGTTAAATACGTCCTAGAGCTCATAAAATAGTTGCTCGTGTAAATTCAAAGTCGGGGAGTATCAGATTTCATATTGCCGGCTCGGACTCTGCATACCATTTATATTGAAACTTTAGCGGTTGTTAATGCTACAGGCATTTTTTTGGCAAATGCATTGTACGGTCTGCAGGCAAAGGCATGTTACGGTCTGCAAGCTTTTGAATTCGATATCGTTTATCGCAATGAAAAACACATAAAACTAGCTGATTTTTCTTGAAATGCAACATCACCAATATTGGCTTTGGGAAACGAAGTCATTCATAACGTCGTGTATGAAGAGTGGGTCAGTGTGACGACTCAACGTGATCCGGAAATAAACAAAGCATTTGCCGCACTACGGTCAAATGAATTCGACCCTACTTCTCATAAGTTACGAAATTTATTGGTTTCGAAAATGTCAAGACTGATTCATAAATTTGTGGATAATTGTTTGATATGTAAGATGTTACGGGATTTTGGGTGAAAGGCATTAATTCAATAAGCAATTTGTGGGAACGTGTATTTCGATTCGTTCGAATCTTGGTGCAGGATGCCTAGGAAATCTTAGAATGCTTGCGTTAGCATTTTGCAAACACATACAGACAATATGATCTCATACATAGAGTAATAAGGGTGGTTGGGCCGGCTGAGAGCTAGCCTTCCAAGAAATATTTGGTAACATAGACATCTAAAAATAAATCAGGAAAAGCTCAAATTCAGATGCATTCCTTACCAAAAATTATTTCGGTCGTGGCACACTGTACATATTGATATTTCTGGACAACTAAGCCATAAAAAGAATACGTTTTTGTTACAATTGATGCCATTACCAAGTTCATTGTTCTGCAACGTAGGTATCTAAATTGTTTGAAAGAACACACTTACGTTTTTGGAGGGCCTTGTAGAATTATTTGTGATCAAGGTGACTGCTTCACAAGTGCTGATTCTCGTTGCTTTTGTTCCAATTACAACATATAAGTGCATTTTATTACTCTAGAAAGATA
The DNA here is from genome assembly GCA_940337035.1 of Agriotes lineatus. Classification (NCBI taxonomy): domain Eukaryota; kingdom Metazoa; phylum Arthropoda; class Insecta; order Coleoptera; family Elateridae; genus Agriotes; species Agriotes lineatus. Next base: position 57,195 of record CALNHX010007180.1, read on the forward strand.
GTTTAGGTGAGGTCCGGTTGACATTGAACAGTACAAAGCACTCAGTTACAGGGTTTAGCCCCGCTTAGAATTACACACAATTTGTTATTTAATTGACAATGAAGAGCCTTCGAATTTGGATGAAATTAGACACCTTGCTAGTGAAAATATTGAGCGTTTAGCACGAGATGCAGTTTCTAAGACTGCTGGAAAGGCACAAATAAAGTCATTTGTGATTAGTGATTTTGTATTCAGTAAAAATAACGAACGAATGCTATCAAGCTTGACCGCCGGTACCGAGGTTCCTTCAACATTTATGTTTGAGTCCGATCAGTTAAGTAGTGTCCCCTAGGGGCAAGGCAAAATTTTAGTTGACTCGGAGGAAGGTGGATCCGTGTCGGCGGAGAAAAACGTATGATTAATTTGATCTTTGTAGAGATGAATTGTCATTGTTTTTAGTCGATCCTGGCAAGGTATAAAATTTGGTCAGATGAACTGTTTTGAGTCGATCCTGACTAGAAATGTAACTTGGTCAGATGTGTTATTATGAGTCGATCCCGATTCTGAGTGTATCGGAAGGTGTCGAGCCCGATTCAGAGTTTAATCGGAAGGTGTTGAGCCCGATTCTGGTGTAATCGGAAGACCGGTTTGGTGGTTCAGCCCGATTAGGAGTTAATCGGAAGATCTGTTTGGTAGTTTGTTGAGCCCGATTAAGAGTGTAATCGGAAGACCTCTTTGGTAGTTAGTCGAGCCCGATTAAAAGTGTAATCGAAAGACCGGTAGTTGAACCCGATTAGCAGTTTAATCGGAAGACATGTGTGTAGTAGTTGATCCCGATTAGCAGTTTAATCGGAAGACCTGTGTGTAGTAGTTGATCCCGATTAGCAGTTTAATCGGAAGACCTGTGTGTAGTAGTTGATCCCGATTAGTTGAATATCGGAAGTTGAGCTTGATAGTAACAGTCGAATAGTGTACTTTATTTGAAATAGGATTTAGGTATGCACTACCTAAAGAGCTTGATTTGTTTTCTTCAAAATTGTGAAAGTCGTAGATTGATTTGTTGTTTATTTGTTGATCAGGATGAACGAGCGGTTAAGTAACTGATTTATTTTGGTACAGTTGAAGGACTTTAGTGCCCGTGGACGTGCACATGTCAGAATGGCCGTGTCGGCGCCGAAGATATTTGGACTAATGTCTCCGCCTATGAGTTATGTTTTGTAGTTACGTTATGGTTCGTTTGAACTGTTTTGTTTATGAGTTCACAGAAGGAACGCAATAGGTAATTTCCTATTGAATGGAACGGCGCCCGCCCGCAAGACCCAAACAATATGGGAATGAGGAGTGTTACCGAGATGAGGGCATTTTTGTATAGAAAAGCAAAGGTGTTGGACGAAGGTGCGGGCGCCGGACCATTACCGTTCCAACCCTTATTATTAGTTAAGTTCATTTTGTGGGCTATTTATTGGTTATTTTAGTTTTCAACCAAATAAACTGTGCTTATCGGACTTAATGTGTCAAATCAAAGTGGTTACGCCCTGAACTACCCCTAAGCTCTGAAAAGCATTACGTAATCTATCTATCTATACATATATAAATGAAAGTCACAACCCTGACTAATCAACGCAGAGCCGTAACTGCTGGTACTACGAACTTGAAATTTGTGTGGAAGGTTCAATTGGTTACGTAAGGTAGTGCTAAAAAGGGATTTTTTGAAATTCGACCCCTAAAGGGGTGAAAATGTGTAAAATCTGTTTTCACGAATTCCTAAATATCTCTTACACCCAATGAGATATCGGCTTGGTGTTTACTTGCAAAGATTTTTAATGCAAATGCCTAGAAACGTATTTCAGGATTTTGTCGTAATCAACCCATAAAGGTGCAAATATATATTCAGGGTGAATGAAGGAACCCTTCGTATCTCCTATATTTATTGAGTAAGAACATTATTTTTTGGCGTATAGATGTAGTTTTAAAATATTTAAAAAGAGGTTTAAGGGATTTTGAAAAATTTACCCCCAAAGGGTTGTAAAGGACTACACTGTGTTCCCACGAATTCCTCAATATCTCTTATACCTGCTAAGATATCGACTTGGTGTTTGCTTGCATAGGTATCCAATGCAAATGTCTAAAAGCATATTTCAGGATTTTGCCCTAATCAACCCTAAAGGTGTCAATTTGCATTCGGGATGAATTACATAGCTCCTTGTATCTTCTTTTTTTTGTTGAGTTAGAACATTCTTTTGTGGCATATAGATGTGTTTATTCAAATCTTTAGAAACGGGTTTTAGGGTTTTTTTAATTTCACCCCTAAAGCGGTAGAAAAGAAAACTGAAAAAGGGCTAGGGGGTTAAAATTATTATTTTTTCCTTCTGGGTTCATTTCAGGATAAAACGATCTGAAAGAATTTTTAGAAATTTTACCCCTAAGGAATGAAAAGGGGTAAACTGTGTTTTCACGAATTTCTTAGAATAAAATAGGAGAATTTCTGAAATTCCATCCCCCTGTGATGGAAACGGGTATACTGCTATAATTTATGAATACAACTTGTAATAACTACATGTATTTTTGATTTTATCTCATTGTTATACTAAAACTTTAGTTTTATCAATCTATACAAGGGTAACGACAATTACATACACATTTTCAGGGGGTACGTGATAAAAAAAAGAGTTAAAAAGAACTTCTTTTGGAAGAATATTATTTCACCTTACCTAAAATATTTTTTGCAGCCTTTGTTAGTTTAAAATATTGTGTGAGGGGGAGGAGGGCTCCAAAATTAATTTAAGATTTAGAAGAAGAAGCAGACATTTGTAGTCCGTACGAAGAACGGGCATCTTGCTAGTCCTTTATATACACAGCCACACTACACAATTTGTTTTTAGAACCAAAGCTTAACCTTCTACATTTTCCTGATGCTCTGATATCAAGTGGGCAGAGATGGTACACTTAGTTTAAATAGAACTGGACTGCCTCGCAAACTTGCTAGTTTTCGATAGCTCCTGGGGGCTTATGGTTTCCGCTTACTTGTCGGGGTCATTTGAAACACTTCGTTTAAATAAATCTACCATTAGGTACGTAGCTATACAGTGCGTAAGTTAAGTGGTATTATTTAAATACGGCCATAGATAGAACATACGGTTCTCTACTAATATTCGTGGTTCCAATTTTTTTATCGATCGTTACGACTGCAGCACGGCCAGCTTGATTTTTTCCTATAAAAATGAAATGGGGGTCGAAAGTACTATCATTAGAAAGCTGTTTTTGTGTAGAATCCAACCATGTAGCACTTAATATGGCAGTTTTAAAGAATAACTTCACTATACCAAATTAAAGGTTGTAGATAAAAATTTATTAGGTGTCTGAAACTAATACTAAGCGCTGAAAACAAAACAATGCCACTGTTGTTTAACAAATATTGAACGTCAAAGTGTTGTTTGAATTTGCGTAGTTAATGAGAAAGTACTATGGAAAATCTTACAGAAAAAGAGAGAATAGAGATTCTCATGATGATAGGGTATGGTGATAGAAGACGTAGTTATGCGGAAGTATGTAAATTCTTATACAATGGTTAAATGGGTATTCTTCAAATCTTCATATATGTACTGTTTAAAGTTGAAAAACAAAACAAAGCATTCACCGGCAACTAAATTTTAAGCATATCTAGCAAGCAGTTGAAAGTAATATTCTCAAAGTTTAATTTGGTATAGTGAAGTTATTTTTCAATACTGCCATATCAAGTGCTACATCGTTGGATTTTACACAAAAACATCTTTCTAATGATGGTACATTCGATCCCCATTTCAATTTTAAAAAATAATCAAGTTGGCCGTGCTGCAGTCGTAACGATCGATAAAAAAATTGGAACCACGAATATTAGCAGGAAACCGTATGTTTTACTTCTATACCAAATTTCAGAGTTCTATCTATGGTCGTAATCAAATAATACCACCGTTTCCATACTTAATTTACGCACTGTATAATATATCTATGAGCCCATAATTAAATAACAGCAGTTCATTTGAATTTGTGGTTTAGTTAGCTGTGATCCTTGTTAATTATTATTATTACTTAACCATCAATAACAGTATAAGCCAAAGGCTCGTGATGCTCACAATTACATGAGAGGAGAGGACTAGGGAGGGACTATTATGGGTATTATGGATATAGTTATTTATGGTACAAGTATGTTATAAGGGAAATAAGTCACGAGAAAAAACGGGTAAGCCACGAGCACTTTGTCCGAGTGGCTTTGTTTTTAAGAGTGACTTATGACCGATAACACACGAGTTCCATACAACATTTTATCCAACACCTTCAGAATTTCGTTAAAACGCATCCTTTTTCTGATGACATTTTTATTTGACAAATTATTAAAAGTAGTTCAATTTATGGGAAGGCTTTGACGCGATCACCATGGCAAATAAAAGTTTTGTTTACATTGAAACAATAATCGTGTTTGGTTTCACAAAAGTGTCAACACGCGAAAACGTGCCCTCGTTATCAACGAATAACAATTAAAAAGAACAAGAAACTTAGCTTTTTTATCACTGGAAGGAAAAACGACCAACCTCCAATGATTATCTTAATGTGGGAAAAATACTCGATGTTGAAAGGAACGTTAAAATTTCATAGAAATGTCGACATATCGAAATATGGTAGGCTTATATCTTTCTTGAAAAGTGAGTATAGAGCACATAAACCAAAGAAAGCCAAGATTTTGGAAAAGAAACATATTGAGCAGTTTCTAAGAAGTGCTCCGGACAGTGAATATCTGATGGAGAAGGTGAGATAGTGCCTATTTGATTTCCGTAAATTCTATTTAAATATATGTTTATAGGTTGCACTAATAATAGGTATTACGGGGGCATGCCGTTGTAATGAGCTGACAAACTTGAGTGTTGAGCACATCGAAGACAAGGGATCATATCTGTATATTTCCATTCCTCATACAAAAACCAACAAACCTCGAAGTTTCACTGTCATAAACGAGGCCAAGGTACCACACCGTAATTTTTTTTTTTTTTGAATTACAAACATCAAAAATGCACGATTCAACCAGTTGGAATAAACACATTGTCTAAGGTGCCATTCCGAATCGCATCCTACTTGAAACTATCATATGCAGAGGCTTACACTGGTCACAGTTTGAGACGGTCTTCTGCTACACTGTTGGTTGATGGTGGAGGCGACATAACAGCGCTTAAACGCCACGGTGGATGGAAATCGTCTACTGTGGCAGGGGGGTACATTGAAGAGTCGTTGGGAGAAAAAATTAACACGGCAAGAAAAATTCAAGGAGGTTCTGAGTTCACCACAGCCACCGTTCCAAGAATTGTAGTGAATAGCGCAGAACCGCGTAATGAAATTTCCAATAATAATGTAAATTCTCAAATGACTAGAAGTAACAACTATGCAATTGACATTAATATAAATATTAATATTAATAAGTGATGTTCTAAAATGTATTATATTGAGTATGTAATATTGTCTTACGTAATATGGTCTGTAATGTGTTCTGAATAAAATGTTAATTTTCAATTGGTTTTTTTTATCAAGAGTGACTTATGGTTTATAGCACACTAGTGACTTATGGTTTATAACTCACTACTTATAGGCCACTTTAAATTCCTAAAATCACCAAACTTATGGGCTTAATAACTCACGGTGTTGGATAAAATGCTAAATTAATATATCTTACATAAACGTACACACGAAAGAAGCTAATACATAGAAGAAATAGTAATTTATGTTACAAGACCGAAAAATAGTGTTTTGTAGGTCGAACCAAGTAGATTCCAGGGCGAACCGCAGGCGAGCTCTGGTAGCTTGGTGAGACCTGAAATAGTTATTTTTGGTTCTAGATTGCGAAATGCTATTATTGCATTCGAGAATGAGTTTTTTGCGAGCATCGCGAGCAAAAAAACATTCCAGAATGCAAAAAAATTTCGTAATCGAGTATCAAACAGCGTTTTTTCGAAAACTGCACAGCTCGGAAACTCAAAGAAAATTTTGTCTACATTGTGACCTCTCCTTTAGTCAAAAATTGCTGAAAGTAAAAGTGTTCTATGTTCTAGATATCTAGATTGTAAAAGACTTTTACATCCAGTGAACAAAAAAACAATCACTTTGGCAACCGATTTATCCAAACAATAATACAAACTCGTTGCCATATTAACGAAAACGAGGCAGATTTTTCAACAAATTATCTTGAGCGGCAAAACGATACTTTCTGGCGAAAAAATTCCCCAGAAACCGCATATTTTCTGGTCGGTCGTAAAAAACGCATTTATTTGTTCCTCACTTGTAAACATCAATTTATCAAGTCACTGTATTTACCTTGAAAATGTCTCTTAACTGGTTAGCCTGTAAAATTTTTACTGGCTAGCCAGTATAATTTTACAAACGTGCTCGTAGATAAATGATAGAGTGCAAAGCCAGAGTTGTCTTCCTTAGTATGTGTCATATTGATGAATTTAGTTGTTTGTCAGTTTTACATTGTGAATAACTGGTAAATTTATAGTTATTTCCAAATGAGGAACAAATAAAATATTCAACAATAAACGCAAGGTAACGGGTTTTACTGGCTCCAAAAGGTGACTGGCTCGCCTTTGGCTCTTAGCAAGCTAGGAATGTTAAATACTGTTACATTTACCGCACCGACCAAACAGTTTTTAAAATTTTGCAAAAGTATTGTCCGGCGATTTTTATCTTTTACGAGCTTGCTTGTATATAGGTTCCTTTTCGGTCATATTTTCTCGTATAAGACTTCAGATATTTTCATCTAAAATTCTGAAGTTGACACACACGCAACTCCACCCCGCTCTGGGCTCTAGCCGTTTCCGTCGCAGCTGCAGTTTGCTTCATCCCATTTACATAGATTTTCAAAATATAGCTCGTGGGAGCAAGCGAGATATGTCCCGAAAATTTTGTATCCAATGCCGTCGCGTTCTCTCTCACACAAGGCAAACTGCGTTCTGATTGGCTACATCTGTTGGCGTGATAGCGCATTTTGGAGCGGAAGTTGGCTTCGCTTCGCTTTCGAGTGAGCAGATTTCTGGCTGGGGTTTCAGGCGCTTGGTCTGCGAGCGTTGGCTCTTGATTGCCGCCGTGCCTTCGGGCACGGTGTCTTATGTTCGTGCTGTTACAGCTTGATATCGCGTTGTTCCGCTGATTGTTAATTGTTAGACTTTTCTTCGGGCTGTCAAAGCGAGAGGTGATTTTGCTAGTGGAGTAGGCTTGGGGTGCCTTGTGTGCCAGTGTGACCGGCAGTTTTTGAATGATCTCGTAGGACCGTAAAGAGGCAGATCTGTACAAGTCTTCGGCCCCGCCGTTTTTTTTGTCCCGAGGGGGACGTAATTCAACCTCGGCAAGTTGGTGGATTATCTGAAGGTGCCATTTATCTCTGCTGGCCTAATCTATGTGTATTTGCCGTAAATGCAGTAGCGTTTGGCCGACGCTATCAATAACCAAATTTATTCATCTGTGCTGGACTAATCTATGTGTATTTGCTGTAAATACAGTATCACTTGGCCGACGCTATCAATAACCAAATTCATTCATCTATTCTGGCCTAATTTATGTGTATTTGCTGTAAATGCAGTAGTGCTTGGCCGACGCTATCAATAACTAAATTCATTAATCTGTTCTTGCCTAATTTATGTGTATTTTCTGTAAAGACAGTATCGCTTGGCCGACGCTATTAATATCCAAATTAATTCATCTGTGCTGGCCGAATTTATGTGTATTTGCTTGTAAACGCAGTATCGTTTAGCAGACGCTATCAAAAACCAAATTCATTCATCGGTTGTGGCCTAATTTATGTGTATTTGCTGTAAATGCAGTAGCGTTTGGCCGACGCTATCAATAACCAAATTCATTTATCTGTTTTGGCCTAATCTATGTGTATTTGCTGTAAATGCAGTATCGCTTGGCCGACGCTATCAATAACCAAATTCATACATCTATTCTGGCCTAATTTATGTGTATTTTCTGTAAATGCAGTAGCGTTTGGCCGACGCTATCAATAACCAAATTCATTCATCTGCGTTGGCCTAATCTATGTGTATTTGCTTGAAATATAGTATCGCTTGGCCGACGCTATCAATAACCAAACTCATTCATCTATTCTGGCATAATTTATGAGTATTTGCTGTAAATGCAGTAGCGCTTGGCCGACGCTATCAATAACCAAATTCACTCATCTGTTCTGGCCTCATTTATGTGTATTTTCTGAAAAACAGTATCGCTTGACCGACGCTATCAATATCCAAATTAATTCATCTGTGCTGGCCGAATTTATGTGTATTTGCTTGTAAACGCAGTATCGTTTGGCCGACGCTATCAATAACCAAATTCATTCATCGGTTCTGGCCTAATTTATGTGTATTTTCTGTAAATGCAGTAGCGTTTGGCCGACGCTATCAATAACCAAATTCATTCATCTGTGCTGGCCTAATCTATGTGTATTTGCTGTAAATGCAGTATCGCTTCGCCGACGCTATAAATAACCAAATTCATTCATCTATTCTGGCCTAATTTATGTGTATTTCTTGTAAATGCAGTAGCGCTTGGCCGACGCTATCAATAACCAAATTCATTCATCTGTTCTGGCCTAATTTATGAGTATTTGCTGTAAATGCAGTAGTGCTTGGCCGACGCTATCAATAACCAAATTCACTCATCTGTTCTGGCCTAATTTATGTGTATTTTATGTAAAGAAAGCATCGCTTTTCCGACTCTATCAATATCCAAATTAATTCATCTGTGCTGGCCGAATTTATGTGTATTTGCTTGTAAACGCAGTATCGTTTGGCCGATGCTATCAATAACCAACTTCATTCATCGGTTCTGGCCTAATTTATGTGTATTTTCTGTAAAGACAGTATCGCTTGGCCGACGGTATCAATAATCAAATTCATTCATCTGTGCTGGCCTAATCTATGCGTATTTGCTGTAAATGCAGTATCGCTTCGCCGACGCTATCAATAACCAAATTCATTCATCTATTCTGGTCTAATTTATGTGTATTTGCTTGTAAACGCAGTATCGTTTAGCAGACGCTATCAATAACCAAATTCATTCATCTGTTCTGGCCTAATTTATGTGTATTTTCTGTAAAGACAGTATCGCTTGGCCGACGGTATCAATATCCAAATTAATTCATCTGTGCTGGCCGAATTTATGTGTATTTGCTTGTAAACGCAGTATCGTTTAGCCGACGCTATCAAAAACCAAATTCATTAATCTGTGTTTGCCTAATCTGTGTGTATTTGCTGTAAATGCAGTATTGCTTGGCCGACGCTATCAATAACCAAATTCATTCATCTATTCTGGTCTAATTTATGTGTATTTGCTTGTAAACGCAGTATCGTTTGGCCGACGCTATCAATAACCAAATTCATTCATCGGTTCTGGCCTAATTTATGTGTATTTTCTGTAAATGCAGTAGCGTTTGGCCGACGCTATCAATAACCAAATTCATTCATCTGTGCTGGCCTAATCTATGTGTATTTGCTGTAAATGCAGTATCGCTTCGCCGACGCTATAAATAACCAAATTCATTCATCTATTCTGGCCTAATTTATGTGTATTTCTTGTAAATGCAGTAGCGCTTGGCCGACGCTATCAATAACCAAATTCATTCATCTGTTCTGGCCTAATTTATGAGTATTTGCTGTAAATGCAGTAGTGCTTGGCCGACGCTATCAATATCCAAATTAATTCATCTGTGCTGGCCGAATTTATGTGTATTTGCTTGTAAACGCAGTATCGTTTAGCCGACGCTATCAAAAACCAAATTCATTAATCTGTGTTTGCCTAATCTGTGTGTATTTGCTGTAAATGCAGTATTGCTTGGCCGACGCTATCAATAACCAAATTCATTCATCTATTCTGGCCTAATTTATGTGTATTTTCTGTAAAGACAGTATCGCTTGGCCGACGGTATCAATATCCAAATTAATTCATCTGTGCTGGCCGAATTTATGTGTATTTGCTTGTAAACGCAGTATCGTTTAGCCGACGCTATCAAAAACCAAATTCATTAATCTGTGTTTGCCTAATCTGTGTGTATTTGCTGTAAATGCAGTATTGCTTGGCCGACGCTATCAATAACCAAATTCATTCATCTATTCTGGTCTAATTTATGTGTATTTGCTTGTAAACGCAGTATCGTTTGGCCGACGCTATCAATAACCAAATTCATTCATCGGTTCTGGCCTAATTTATGTGTATTTTCTGTAAATGCAGTAGCGTTTGGCCGACGCTATCAATAACCAAATTCATTCATCTGTGCTGGCCTAATCTATGTGTATTTGCTGTAAATGCAGTATCGCTTCGCCGACGCTATAAATAACCAAATTCATTCATCTATTCTGGCCTAATTTATGTGTATTTCTTGTAAATGCAGTAGCGCTTGGCCGACGCTATCAATAACCAAATTCATTCATCTGTTCTGGCCTAATTTATGAGTATTTGCTGTAAATGCAGTAGTGCTTGACCGACGCTATCAATATCCAAATTAATTCATCTGTGCTGGCCGAATTTATGTGTATTTGCTTGTAAACGCAGTATCGTTTGGCCGACGCTATCAATAACCAAATTCATTCATCGGTTCTGGCCTAATTTATGTGTATTTTCTGTAAATGCAGTAGCGTTTGGCCGACGCTATCAATAACCAAATTCATTCATCTGTGCTGGCCTAATCTATGTGTATTTGCTGTAAATGCAGTATCGCTTCGCCGACGCTATAAATAACCAAATTCATTCATCTATTCTGGCCTAATTTATGTGTATTTCTTGTAAATGCAGTAGCGCTTGGCCGACGCTATCAATAACCAAATTCATTCATCTGTTCTGGCCTAATTTATGAGTATTTGCTGTAAATGCAGTAGTGCTTGGCCGACGCTATCAATAACCAAATTCACTCATCTGTTCTGGCCTAATTTATGTGTATTTTATGTAAAGAAAGCATCGCTTTTCCGACTCTATCAATATCCAAATTAATTCATCTGTGCTGGCCGAATTTATGTGTATTTGCTTGTAAACGCAGTATCGTTTGGCCGATGCTATCAATAACCAACTTCATTCATCGGTTCTGGCCTAATTTATGTGTATTTTCTGTAAAGACAGTATCGCTTGGCCGACGGTATCAATAATCAAATTCATTCATCTGTGCTGGCCTAATCTATGCGTATTTGCTGTAAATGCAGTATCGCTTCGCCGACGCTATCAATAACCAAATTCATTCATCTATTCTGGTCTAATTTATGTGTATTTGCTTGTAAACGCAGTATCGTTTAGCAGACGCTATCAATAACCAAATTCATTCATCTGTTCTGGCCTAATTTATGTGTATTTTCTGTAAAGACAGTATCGCTTGGCCGACGGTATCAATATCCAAATTAATTCATCTGTGCTGGCCGAATTTATGTGTATTTGCTTGTAAACGCAGTATCGTTTAGCCGACGCTATCAAAAACCAAATTCATTAATCTGTGTTTGCCTAATCTGTGTGTATTTGCTGTAAATGCAGTATTGCTTGGCCGACGCTATCAATAACCAGATTCATTCATCTATTCTGGCCTAATTTATGTGAATTTGCTGTAAATGCAGTAGCGTTTGGCCGACGCTATCAATAACCAAATTCATTCATCTGTTCTGGCCTAATTTATGTGTATTTTCTGTAAAGACAGTATCGCTTGGCCGACGGTATCAATATCCAAATTAATTCATCTGTGCTGGCCGAATTTATGTGTATTTGCTTGTAAACGCAGTATCGTTTAGCAGACGCTATCAATAACCAAATTCATTCATCTGTTCTGGCCTAATTTATGTGTATTTTCTGTAAAGACAGTATCGCTTGGCCGACGGTATCAATATCCAAATTAATTCATCTGTGCTGGCCGAATTTATGTGTATTTGCTTGTAAACGCAGTATCGTTTAGCCGACGCTATCAAAAACCAAATTCATTCATCTGTGTTTGCCTAATCTGTGTGTATTTGCTGTAAATGCAGTATTGCTTGGCCGACGCTATCAATAACCAGATTCATTCATCTATTCTGGCCTAATTTATGTGCATTTGCTGTAAATGCAGTAGCGTTTGGCCGATGCTGTCAATAACCAAATTCATTCATCTGTTCTGGCCTAATTTATGTGTATTTTCTGTAAAGACAGTATCGCTTGGCCGACGGTATCAATATCCAAATTAATTCATCTGTGCTGGCCGAATTTATGTGTATTTGCTTGTAAACGCAGTATCGTTTAGCCGACGCTATCAAAAACCAAATTCATTCATCTGTGTTTGCCTAATCTGTGTTTATTTGCTGTAAATGCAGTATTGCTTGGCCGACGCTATCAATAACCAGATTCATTCATCTATTCTGGCCTAATTTATGTGCATTTGCTGTAAATGCAGTAGCGTTTGGCCGATGCTGTCAATAACCAAATTCATTCATCTGTTCTGGCCTAATTTATGTGTATTTTCTGTAAAGACAGTATCGCTTGGCCGACGGTATCAATATCCAAATTAATTCATCTGTGCTGGCCGAATTTATGTGTATTTGCTTGTAAACGCAGTATCGTTTAGCCGACGCTATCAAAAACCAAATTCATTCATCTGTGTTTGCCTAATCTGTGTGTATTTGCTGTAAATGCAGTATTGCTTGGCCGACGCTATCAATAACCAAATTCATTCATCTATTCTGGCCTAATTTATGTGTATTTGCTTGTAAACGCAGTATCGTTTAGCAGACGCTATCAATAACCAAACTCATTCATCTATTCTGGCCTAATTTATGTGTATTTGCTGTAAATGCAGTAGCGCTTGGCCGACGCTATCAATAACCAAATTCACTCATCTGTTCTGGCCTCATTTATGTGTATTTTCTGAAAAACAGTATCGCTTGACCGACGCTATCAATATCCAAATTAATTCATCTGTGCTGGCCGAATTTATGTGTATTTGCTTGTAAACGCAGTATCGTTTGGCCGACGCTATCAATAACCAAATTCATTCATCGGTTCTGGCCTAATTTATGTGTATTTTCTGTAAATGCAGTAGCGTTTGGCCGACGCTATCAATAACCAAATTCATTCATCTGTGCTGGCCTAATCTATGTGTATTTGCTGTAAATGCAGTATCGCTTCGCCGACGCTATAAATAACCAAATTCATTCATCTATTCTGGCCTAATTTATGTGTATTTCTTGTAAATGCAGTAGCGCTTGGCCGACGCTATCAATAACCAAATTCATTCATCTGTTCTGGCCTAATTTATGAGTATTTGCTGTAAATGCAGTAGTGCTTGGCCGACGCTATCAATAACCAAATTCACTCATCTGTTCTGGCCTAATTTATGTGTATTTTATGTAAAGAAAGCATCGCTTTTCCGACTCTATCAATATCCAAATTAATTCATCTGTGCTGGCCGAATTTATGTGTATTTGCTTGTAAACGCAGTATCGTTTGGCCGATGCTATCAATAACCAAATTCATTCATCGGTTCTGGCCTAATTTATGTGTATTTTCTGTAAAGACAGTATCGCTTGGCCGACGGTATCAATAATCAAATTCATTCATCTGTGCTGGCCTAATCTATGCGTATTTGCTGTAAATGCAGTATCGCTTCGCCGACGCTATCAATAACCAAATTCATTCATCTATTCTGGTCTAATTTATGTGTATTTGCTTGTAAACGCAGTATCGTTTAGCAGACGCTATCAATAACCAAATTCATTCATCTGTTCTGGCCTAATTTATGTGTATTTTCTGTAAAGACAGTATCGCTTGGCCGACGGTATCAATATCCAAATTAATTCATCTGTGCTGGCCGAATTTATGTGTATTTGCTTGTAAACGCAGTATCGTTTAGCCGACGCTATCAAAAACCAAATTCATTAATCTGTGTTTGCCTAATCTGTGTGTATTTGCTGTAAATGCAGTATTGCTTGGCCGACGCTATCAATAACCAGATTCATTCATCTATTCTGGCCTAATTTATGTGAATTTGCTGTAAATGCAGTAGCGTTTGGCCGATGCTGTCAATAACCAAATTCATTCATCTGTTCTGGCCTAATTTATGTGTATTTTCTGTAAAGACAGTATCGCTTGGCCGACGGTATCAATATCCAAATTAATTCATCTGTGCTGGCCGAATTTATGTGTATTTGCTTGTAAACGCAGTATCGTTTAGCAGACGCTATCAATAACCAAATTCATTCATCTGTTCTGGCCTAATTTATGTGTATTTTCTGTAAAGACAGTATCGCTTGGCCGACGGTATCAATATCCAAATTAATTCATCTGTGCTGGCCGAATTTATGTGTATTTGCTTGTAAACGCAGTATCGTTTAGCCGACGCTATCAAAAACCAAATTCATTCATCTGTGTTTGCCTAATCTGTGTGTATTTGCTGTAAATGCAGTATTGCTTGGCCGACGCTATCAATAACCAAATTCATTCATCTATTCTGGCCTAATTTATGTGTATTTGCTTGTAAACGCAGTATCGTTTAGCAGACGCTATCAATAACCAAATTCATTCATCTGTTCTGGCCTAATTTACGTGTATTTTCTGTAAAGACAGTATCGCTTGGCCGACGGTATCAATATCCAAATTAATTCATCTGTGCTGGCCGAATTTATGTGTATTTGCTTGTAAACGCAGTATCGTTTAGCCGACGCTATCAAAAATCAAATTCATTCATCTGTGTTTGCCTAATCTGTGTGTATTTGCTGTAAATGCAGTATTGCTTGGCCGACGCTATCAATAACCAGATTCATTCATCTATTCTGGCCTAATTTATGTGCATTTGCTGTAAATGCAGTAGCGTTTGGCCGATGCTGTCAATAACCAAATTCATTCATCTGTTCTGGCCTAATTTATGTGTATTTTCTGTAAAGAGAGTATCGTTTGGCCGACGCTATCAATATACAAATTAATTCATCTGTCCTGGCCTAATTTATGTGTATTTGCTTGTAAACGCAGTATCGCTTGGCCGACGCTATTAGTAACCAATTTCATGTGATGATTTAATTCTAGTTAGAGTTAAAGCATCTCCCAGCTGGGCTATAGAGTTTAGTCCATATTTGTGTGTTTACCTTTCTGTGTATCGCTAATTTATGTGTGTGAGACTAATAGACCGGTATCTTTAATGAGGCCTTATGACTTACGACGAGTCTGTGCATGCCCACTTTCAGGTTACTGTGTAAAGATATATGTAAGGCGAAGCATGAGTGCTTAAACGTCACAGCTAAGTTGGCGACGTTTGCCGCTGCTGAAGGTCATGAGGCTGCTTCTATTTTCCATTCCCGTTGAGCTTTGTAGATCACCAAGGTGGTACGTTGAATGGTAGGCTCCTTCGCGGTTTTATTCTAGACCTATCCTTGTATTTTCCTTTATGTCAATGATACCGGGTGGCGCCCTATTTAATTTTATCAATGTCTACCGCCCCTTTGGCCATTTCACGTAGCTAATCTCGTTAGGACCTTCCCTCGCTGCACTGATGTTTAGCCGGCATTATCTTGTTACGGATTGGGTAGCTTGTTTGTCCCGATCATGTCAAATATCGTCCGTGCCGGCCGTTTTTGTGTGTGCCGGCGCGATGTCGTAAAAGTCGATTTAGACCGTAACAGTATCTGCAACAGTTTGTGTTACTCTTTGTAAACATGGAATATATTTATTTAATTACAAACCAATTTTGTCACAATACTGTCAATGTCAATCAATTGACTTTGGCGTTCTAGATTTTGCATAGACCATAAGACTTGTCCCAGAGACTTACATACAATGGTATCTTACAGGCAATGCCAGGACTCTCCCAATAGATAAATCTGCGTGATATATTATTTCAGAAATGACATCGTTCAATGGAGCATGGGGACTCATTAGATTCGCCTTTTTGCATTTCTTTCCGTTGTATTTACGAAAACAAAAACACTGTTGAGCTTTAATAACTTACTTATAAATAACAAAATTTGGAATTGACTTTAATTTTATTTTTTTTAATTTTATTTTGTACTCAGCCAACAGCCAATTATAGGCACTTAAAATATCACCTGGACACTGTCAGTTACCTATAACCAAACTAGACGATTGAACGATGGATGCCCCGATTTTTAATTCTCCGAAGGTACATCAAATCGTTTTAGTTTTACAATGAAAACGGAAAATATATGCAAAAAAGTAATGAGAACTGAGGAAAAATTGTAAAAGTAGCTAGCTAGTATTTTACTAACCACACAAAGATAACGCACATAATTGCCTACCTAGTACTTTACTTACACCACAAGAACGTAATAATAATAACCAAGACTTTCGGAAGTGGTACTTGTAAATGTGAAGATATTTCGATACAGATGTCGTTACATGATTTTTATAATACCTATATGTTATTGTACTATATCAGTAAAGTCTTATTGATTGAAATGTCACCCATAACAGCTATAGTCGTTAAAATTTAACAGGCACGGCCGTTACAACGATTTTATAAACATCCGTTGCTACACTACCAAATAACGTGCAGGTTACCAACAGGTTAGTAGTAAGTTTTATTTATATTATTTATATTAAAATCGTTTACTTTAAAGTTGGCAACTTTTACTAGATATTCTGGAAACTGTTAAAAACAATATACGGCCGATATTACATATAACTGACTCGGATAATTTATTAGGCTCGACCTAATCGGCTTCGGCCACAAAATGTATCCTCGTGCGTTATATGTTCAACATCGTCCTAATACCATTAAATATTATAACTGCTCATTTAATAATAATTTTTTATCTACTTTACCTTCGTACTGAGGCTATTACGATACGCGTTTGCGTATCGTAATAGACACAAACCGATGCTATAATAAAAATACTAAACATTTCCATTTTTATGCTTAAAAAAGTGGCAAAGTAGATAAAATACTGTATGATATCTCGTTTATAAGGCATTTTGTAGCACTTACTCCTTTAGGGCACTCCTCCCTTCGCTCGTCGTATCCTAAATCCGTGCGTGCTACAAAATGCTTCTTATAAAACTCGTATCATAATATACTATAATACAATTCCAATGAATGTTGTATTGATTAAAGTTCAAACTATTTTTATTAACCTAGAATATATAATACCATGCATCCATTCAAAGCTGGGCCTTGCGTCATCTTGGCAAGAAGTTAGCACAGAAATCGTTTCTTTTATGCGTCACTTTCGTTATTTCCGAGTACAACAAGGATAGCATTACATTATAACGTCTTTGGAAATGGATTTGACTAGCTCGGTACGTGTCTGTAAAACACGTTGTTGCCGATATTAATGACAAATCCATAAATCAAATGATGATGTTGACGGTCTATAATAATAGTTATTTATGTACCAAGTCAGTAAAGTGATTCTTTATCGAACGAGTCTGAGATTATGAGTCGAGCGAGCGAAGCGAGCGAGACGAGTAACAGACGAGTGCGATAAAGACACTTTACTGACATGGTGCATACAAAATTTTATCGCCAACCGTAAAAATGTATAATTAAAAAAAAAATGGAGATATTATAACTTATCACATTTTATTATGACAACGTAAACAGATAGAAAAATAATAGCGAATACAAAACAAATCTACTTATTATTTGTTATATTAAACGTGAACGTATACCCTGACGCATTATAAAAATTAATTCCTGAAGTCGAAGGAGTTTGAATTGAAAATGTTTGAGGATTATTATCTATGTTAATACATTGTAAATCTTCAGTACAATTATCATTGGTAACAATTATGTTGTCAGTTTGATCTTCACCTAAAATCGTCTTTGCGATTTTCGTTTTATTGAGCACAGATTCCTCCACATAGGACTCTGCAATCGTGTCGCTTTTCCACCCTCCGTGGCGTTTTAAATTTTCCTTGCTGCCGCCTGCGTTGGCAAAGAGAGTGGCGGACGTTCGACGAAAACAATGTCCCGTATAAAGTGATGGTTCTGGCAAATGCAGATAGTTCGCAATTTTGCTTGGTACACTACCAAAAGTATGGATTCCAACTGGCTGGACTGTGCATTTACCATTTCTATAAGTTAGGAAAAATCGGTCGTGGGGCGTCTGCTTAGGGCGCATAGCTAAATATTTGTTAAATAATTCTATGGATTTTACTTTTCTTCAAACTCTGAAGTGATCACAAATAATCGAGGCCTGTTGGTCTTTGTTTTAGTTATACGAACAACCAGAATTGTTTCTTTGTGCTCTATGTTGCTTACTTTTAAATTCAAAAGTTCTTCATTACGTAAAGCTCCAGCAATGCCAAACACAACGCAAATCTAAAATAATTACTACATTAATATCAAATTGGTTTTGAAAGGTTTTCATAAATTACCTTCATCATCAAATAGATTTCATCCGGCGCATTTAGTAAAAATTTAAGTATTTCTTCTTGTGAAAGAGTTTTGGACTTTTTTGGAATGTGATTTCTTCCTTTTTGTTTTAAAAAAGCCGTAAGTTTTTTATATTTACTAATGTCAACGTCATTTTTTGCTGAAAGGGTTGCTTTCACCATGGAGTAATACGACCACATCGAAGAAGGAGAATACTCTTTCGATAAATCGTAAAAATACGCCAGTAAAACGTTTTCACTATATTTTTTAATTCCCTGTTTTTTGCACCACTCCATGAATATGTCATATTGGCGATTGTATTTTTCGACTAATTTTTGTGGTAGAATTTCGAAAGACGTCTCTAATGCCTTCTTCTGAATTTCAGGCATCGTGCACTGAATGTCTTCTTCCATTATTTGAATGTCTTCTTCCATTACTTTTTATAAATAATTCGCGACAAAACTTTTGCTGTTGGAGTCGTGACCTCGTGACAGCGACAAACGATTTTTGTTTAATGACATGCAGTCATGGCTATCTTGATAAATATTAGCGGCAGGTAAAGTGTTTGATTTGTACAGTAAGATAAAGTGTTTGTTTACTTCCGAAAATCGCTATGGTAATGCATGGCTCTATTGACGGTTGGCGATAAAAATCATTATTATATTGAAAAATTATTTTGAAAAAATTAAGAGTCTTTAATGCAGAACTTACAGGTAAATTAGAACATCTTTAAGAATTATTTAAGATCCTTTATAGATTTTTGGGAAGATGCCACTGTATACGTCGTTAAACATACATTATCCTACTTCTCCTTCACATTTTTCGAGGTTATTTCCAGCATAGAGGCTTTTTGCCGGTTTTGTAGTTGTGACTTAGAATAAGAAGCAGTTCTTTGCAGAACTAAGAAAAAAAAGTATGTCGGTCCAAGGCAAGACATCGTGTTGGCCATTTCACAATTTTTGCTGAATTTATCAAACTATTTCAAAAGGAAAAATAAACGTCCTTTATCGTGTATACAAGAGTATGAACGTTAATTTATTTTTTCTACTACTTCCACCAAAAGTAGGACATTTACCAATAGTTTGTTGAACTAAAAATGACGTGTAATACATCACCGTGCTAAAAGTGAAATCAGTTGTTTACTTCTAGCACACGTGCTAAAAGTAAACAGCTGGTTTTGAATTGACGTATTTTAAACTAGGGTATAAAGTTATTCTACTTACTTCTTTCGTTAGAGGTAAAGTTTTTTTTAATAATTATGGCGTTATGTAATGAATAAAGTAAAATGTGTACTATTATAATTACCTTTAATAACTAACTTTGACAACTACCGGCTGCAAAAACAGTCACCTGCTCCGGCTACTTATTCACGGCCATCTCTTTACTATGACATAAATATTATAACTGCCATAAAAGCAAACCTTTGTTAAATCGACGTTTATAGATTAATAACAGTAAATTTAAGGTTGTGAAGCTTTAGAAATTCGTTTTTCTACTGTTAAAAGGGCCATGACCAGTACAAGAAACCACGGCATGTCCGAAGGCTACAGTTAGCAGATGCCATACCAGACTGTTACACAATAAATTAATCAGATACTAATGATTGAGATAATTGAAACCTACCTGAAGCGCTCATTAAAATATCCTAAGAACGATTGGGCTGAAAGGAAGGCAGAAGGAAGGGTTGGATATTTGATGACCCATTGTCTAAGATTAAATCATGGACAAACGTTAAAGGAGACTACACAGCGCAACTAGCAGCTAGGAAGATTAAGAAAAGAATAGGAAGAAGCTAACGCCACCGTTAAGGGAGCCGCAAAATGCGATAAAGGAAATTTGATAGATCACCTCGCCCATCTAGCACAAGTAGCAGCGGAATCCAATAACACACGAAGAGCTGTGAAAATAACCAAGTGTTTACCAAATAAAGCTTCACGAGATAACCGGCAATAGTTAAAAGAGCAGAAGACCCAAAGCTTTAGTTGGACTCTCAGCGGGCCACCACAACTAACGGACAGACAACCTGACCAATGTGCTGCACACAAACATATAAAGATTTCTGCAAATGAACCCTGTGTTGA